>JADRCH010000032.1:969278-1001735 GCA_019843965.1 Rhynchomys soricoides | reverse complement strand
TCTCTCTCTCTCTCTCTCTCTCTCTCTCTCTCTCTCTCTCTCTCTCTCCCCCCTACCCTCTTCTCCTCTTTCCCCTCCCCCTGCCCCTCCTCTCCCTCTCCTTCTGAATGTATGTGTTATACATGAAGCCAGAGTGACATTCCTCAGGCACTGTCTATCTTGATTTCTTATTTGTGAGTTTTGTTTTTGTCTTTGGAGGATAGGGTCTCTCAATGACCTGAAACTCACCAGGTAGGCTGGGTCATCGGGCACTTTTTATGTGGGCTCTGGAGAAGAAACTCAGGGACTTGTAAAGCAAGCACTTTACCAGTGAGCTGCCTCTCCAGCTTCTGTTTTCTTCTTTTATCTGTTGTTTCCAAAGTTGCAACACATACTTCTGAAATTGCCAGAGAACCCCCAAACACCAATACTATCTTTAGGGACAAGTCCTGGGTGGAAGTGGATACCTTCTATCCTTCCTGGCCAGCCTCCATTACTGGGAGCTACTCCTTCCCCAGCCAATATGGACGGGCTGAAGTCATCTTCAAGGTCAAAGTCCTGAAAGATCACAGAACGAAAGCTCAGAGAGGTTCTGGGGAGATGCTCAGTCAAACACTTGTAACACGTGCATGAGCACCTGAGTTCAGTAAGCGCAATCCACATTTAAAAAACGTGGTGTTGTGCACACGTTTGTAATACCAGTCCTGGGAAGCAGAAGCATGTGGGGATACCTGGGGTCAGCCAACCACGACAGATAGGCTCCTGAGCAACAAGAGCCAAGGTTGACCTCTGGCCTCTACATGCATGCACATGTATGCACACATGTGTGAACATACACACTTTTTAAATTTAAACATTAAAGTGGCGATTCAACATACTATTGTGTTGGCAGGGTGAATGCTGACTTTCTAAGGTAAACTTTGACACTGTGGATTCCTTCTAAATTGGATAAAGTATTTAGGACTTAAACATCGAGGAAGGTTCAACCTCCCTGGAGCAGAAGTGATTAGTTGTATAATGAAAACGGAAGATCAAAGCTGAAATCCCACCCTCAGTGTTTTCTACTTTATGGGTTCAGCATCCTGGCTGCTAAGCTGCTACAAATACCCTCTGCACTGATAAGTGGAAAGAATCCTTCAGCCACAGTCACAGGGAAGCAACCTCAAAGGAACAACAGCATCATTCCTACAGCTGGTCCCTGGGGCATCTCAGAAGAAAAAGAAACCCCTGCTCCCATGGAAGCTGCAAATAGAGCCCCAGAGGGAAGCAGGCAGCAAAGCTGATTACAGTTTTCTCTAGGACTGCTTTCTGATCTGATCATGGGGCACAACTTCTCAAACTGCCTTGGCCTTTTAGAAAATAATCCTTAAGTTTGAAAGCCAACTTGATTTATAAAAATGTACTCAAAACTCTTTAAACAGAAATGTTTTCTTTGTATGATAGAAGTTATTGTATTTAATGTTTTTAATTTATTTTCATTTATTTTATTTTATTTTTCAAGGCATGGTTTCTGTCCTGGAACTTGCTCTGTAGACCAAGCTGGCCTTGAACTCACAAATATCCATCTGCCTCTGCCTACTGAGTGCTGGGATTAAAGGTGTACACCACCTGACTTAAAAAGATTTTTATTGAACTGATCTGTGTGTGTGTGTGTGTGTGTGTACACTTGAAGACATGTGCTTGTGGCACAGTGCACATGTGGAGAATCCAGCTTGTGGGATTCAGTTTTCTACTTGCAGTACATGGGTCCCAGGGATTGAATTCAGGTAGCCAGGCTTGGTGGTAGTAAGCGCCTTTACCTTCTGAAGCATCTGTCTCAGAGTTATTGTTGGTGATATTCTCCTTTAATGGAACTTGTTACTATTAATTTTATGTTTTTAATTTTCTACATCTAGGCTGGGGATGTAGCTGACTGTGCCCAGAACCATATAAAACTGAGCATGGTGGCACATGCTTGTAATCTCAGCACTTGGGAAGTAGAGGCAGAGGTCTCTGGAGTTCAAGGTCATTCTTGGCTATGTAAGGAGTTTGAGGACAGCCTGGGATGCATGGGACCTGTTTCAAAAATAAACAGTTTTTAAATGGAAAGTTGCATCTAGGCCTCAGTTCTATAACCAAGTCCTTTGACCCTAGCACTGTGAACTTTAAAAAGACTACAACTCCCCAAAGATTCTAAAACCTGAGAGAAAGAAGGGTAGGGACAATATAAAGCCTAGGAAACTAGGTTGTGAGCAGATTTCTTTAAAATGGAAAGAAATGGATATGTCAAGGATGATATCTCATTGGGGAACACCCCTCGCTGCCAAGAATGGTGACCAGAGTTTGATTCCAGGACCCACATAGTATGAAGAGAGAACTGACCCCTAAAAGTTGTCTTCTGACTTCCATGTGTACTGTAATATGCATTTTGAGTTCTATTCCCCATAAATAAATTTAATTACAAAATTTAAATACCATTAGAAGGTAAAAAAAAAAAAATACTCGGAAATGAAAAGACTCCCACGCTGAATAGAAAGTATGAATGAAAAAATTCAAAACTGTATAAAATAAATGGAATTCTATGACGTGGAATTTAATACAGATAAAACGGGAACTGCCTTCTGTGTTATTCACACACGAGTTAGGGACAGATTGAATGTCTGTCTCCCCCAAAAGATTGTATGTTTGAGTCCTAAATTTCAGAGTGATAGTAGCAGGAAGTAGGACCTTTAGGAGGTAATTAGTTCATGAGTGGAGCCCTCACAGTGGCCTGAGGGTCCCTATTCAAGACACTATCGAGCCAGAAAGAGGAACCAACCAAAGACTTCCAGCATGTGTGCTCTATGCACTCTGAATGGAGACATTCCCTCCTGCAGAGAGGAGGGAGATCCTAAGACTCAAGAAGCACATAAAACTACCAAGACTCTGATCTACCCTGAGGCTGTATAAGAAGTTAAAAAAAAATTACTGGAGAGAGAGAGAAAGGGGTGCTCTTTAATTGGAGTACCTATAGATCACGAGTTTCAAGGATGCAGCTTTCCTGGATTCATCACCCATTTGCTTTTTGGTGATCCAATGGCCTTTGAGTCACCCAGGGTCATGTACACAGCCCCTCACCCATAAATAAGCCAATGAGCTCATTGCTACACCAAGCTGGCTGCGGATGGAATCTTTGCTTTGGTCTATTGTCCGTACCCCGACAGACAGATGGCTAGACATTTATTTACGTCTAAAAAGGCACACAATAGCAAGCCCATTCTAACTCCTTGGTCTCTAGAACTGAGAAATAAGTTCCTCGTTTGTTTTGTTTTTGCTGTTTTGTTTTGTTTTGTTTTGTTTGAGACAGGGTTTCTCTGTGTAGCCCTAGCTGTCCTAGAACTTGCTATGCAGACCAGGCTGGTCTTGAACTCACAGAGATCTGCCTGCCTCTGTTTCCCAAGTGCTGGGATTAAAGTCATGCGACACCACTGCCTGGCTTAAACTTCTGTTGTTTATAAGCCACTTACTCAGTATATGGATTTTGTTGTGACAGTAGAAATTAACACACACACACACACACACACACACACACACACACACATTCCAAGTTAACTAACTGATTTGCATTTTAAAATTATGCAAATGAGTGTTTTGCCTACATTGTATGTCTACCACATGCATGCAGTCCTAGCTGAGGCCGGAAGAGGGTGTCAGATCTCCTGGTACTGGAGTTTCAGATGGTTGTGAACTGCCATGTGGGTGCCAGGAATCAAATCCAAGTCCTCTGGAAGAGCAGCTGGTGCTCTTAACTACTGAGCCATCTCTCTAGCCCCTAATTTACAATCTAAAAATAATTATATTAATACTGTAATTAATCAGCTGGATGTGGTGTTATATACTATGGGATCCTGGGAAGCTAAAGTAGGAGTTCAAGACCAGCTTACACTACATAGTAAGTTCTAACAGCATAACAAGACTGCCTCAAAAATATGTGTACATGATATTGATATTTATATAAATCATATATGATTATTACAAAACATTGAGGCAGTACAAATAAAGTAGTAGGTAGTCCAGACATTTCATTTTTATTGTTGTGGCTTTTTAACCATTTTTTAAAGATTTATTCATCTTATTCTATCTACACAAATGTTTTGTTACATGCATATATATGTACTGCTTGCATGCCTAGTGTCTTTGGAGGTCAGAAGAAGGTACTGGATTCCTTAAAACAGAGTTACAGGTGGTTGTGACTTACCATGCAGGTGCTGGGAACTGAACCTGTGTCCTCTGCAGATGCAGAGGACATTCTTTACTGCTGAGCCACCTCTCCGCCCTCTCTCCCCTCCCTCACCTGTTTCCTCTTACCTCACTGCTGCTGATGCTCTGCAAGGTGATGTTTTCAGTTTTGGAAACTGTCATATCCATTGGAGTAGAGCCTGCCTCATGACAGATGTCAAGCAGTGACTCGGTGTGTCTTTCTGTCAAAAAGAAACAACATTGTGCTCTGATAAGACCCAACAGTCTCACGTGAAGATCTGTCTCTGGGTTTTAAGATCAGCTCCGTTTTGTCAGGTTGCCCTGGAATGATGGTCAGCCATTCTTTAGGTAATAAAAGCCAGGCAGCTGTGGTGACTGCTGGTAATTTGTTCACCAAGAGGGCGAAGGCAAAGGATCTGCAGGGCAAGGTGCCTAGCTGCTCTAGTAGGGTCAGTGTGTTCCAGGTTTGGTGAAAGAACCTGCCTTAGTAAATACAGTGGGATGTAATAGAGAAAGACACCTGATGTTAACCTCTGGCGTGCATGTGCATGCACACATGCACACGCACATACTGCATACACACTTCACACACATGAATGCAAGACAAAAGTTACCAAGAGTCAGATTTTGACTCAACATAATTATAGCAACTCATTCTCAATGATGTCATTCTCACAGCCACACCCTCTGCGATGCTGGAACTCGGAGAAGAGCTTTTCAACCCTCTGAGCCATCAACAGGGTTGATGAGCCCATCTTACAGGGTCCCATAGAAGGGGGAAAGAGGAAAGACATTAGCCTTTCTCCTTTCACTAAAGATGAACCTTGAATGGACTCCTGTTGGTGCATGAGTGGGAGGAAGCCTCTCTATTCTCTTCCAAACAGATTTGCCTAGAATACTGAAGGCTGTGTTGCCTGGTAACTGGCTGTTTTGCTCTCTTGAATTGCCCTGGAAGAGTCTCATGGGTTGAGAATACATAGCAAGAGAGAGAAATCAGAGCGAAAAGTGATGGGGGGATTTGTGAAGACCACTCAGTCCCTTAAATCGCTTGACCTAGGCCTCTGGAGATGCTCAGTTGACAAAGTGCTTTCCTGCAAACATAAGGAGCTGTGATTAATCCCCTAAACCTGAAATTAAAAAGAAGGGCTGGAGAGGTGGTTCAGTGGTTAAGAGCATTGATTGATTGCTCTGCCAGGGAACTGGGTGGTTTGATTCCTAGCACCTGTGCATGGTAGCTAACAACTGTTTGTAGCTTCACTTTCCAGTAGATCTGGTGCCCTCTTTTTGACTCTGTTGTTGCTAGGCACACATGTAATAAACAGACATACATGCAGGCAAAACACCCATACGCTTAAAACTAAAGTAAATAAATCTCAAAGTAGAAAAAGAAGCCAGGTGCAGGTGTGAATTTTTAGTCCCAGTGCTGGGGAGGTAGAGACAAGTGGATCCCTGGAGCTAACTAGGCAGTCAGCCCAGCTAGATAAGCAAGTTCTAGGAAAAAGTGAGAGGTCCTAGTTTCACGAAGCAGGTTTGGGACTGGAGAGATGGCGTATTGGTTAAGAGCACTTGCTAGTGCAGAGGACCAGGCTTGTTCTCCAGCATCCACAGCAGTGCACAATCACTCGTAACTTCAGGGTGCTCTCTTTTGGCCCCCATGAGCACAAGTAGGAACACACTCATACACATAATTGCTTTTTTTTTTTTTTAAAAAAAAAAAAAAAAGCAAGAAGTACAGCGCCCTTAGAAAACCAGTGGAGACTGACTTCTGGCTTACACATAAAAACATACAGACATAGACACACACACACACACACACACACACAAATACATAAGAGTGTGGAGCAAGATTTCTTTGCATTTTTTAAGAGCATGTAACCCCCTACTTCAAAGAGGCACTGCTCAATAAAGAGTGATTTATTTAAATGAAGTGGGAGTGTAATGGCACACACCTTTGATCCCAGTACTTGGGAGGCATAGGCAGGTGGATCTCTGTGAGTTAATGGCCAGCTGAGTCTATGTTTTGAGTTCCAGGGATACATAGGTGAGATTCTGTCTCAAACAGAGCTATTAAACAGATGTAAAAACAGAAAGAAAGACTTCAAACAGAACCTTCAAACTGGGAAATCTGCATCCAGAGAAAAATATTGACCTGGTTTAGGCATAGAATCCATCAGGATGTCCAATAACTGCTGCTTCCTCCAACTCTCAATTTGTGACACATAATGTATTGCTGACTTGCCACTGAAATCACAAAGCTTAGGATCTCTGGGAAGAATAGAAGAAGCATCAAAGATTATTAGGTTAGATCTATTAAGACATAAGAACACTGAAATCAAACAAACAGAAAGCTTAAATTGGGTATATAAAAATTATTTCAAAGCACATCAGAGAGAATGAGCATTTCTCAAAATTTTAAGCAAGCGGCCTCGTGGCGTATCTCAATGGGAAGAGTGCTTGCCTAATATGCACAGACCATGTGTTCCCTCCTTATGCTGAATAAGCCAGGCAGGAGCTACTGTTCTAGGCTGGCCTCAAACTCAGCTGTATAGCTGAGAATGGCTTTGAACTTCTGACTCTGCCTTTTCCTCCCACGCGCTAAGGTAACAGACATATAGGCCACATATGGCTGATGTACTGGAGACTGAACCCAGTCGTCTACCAATGGAGCTACATTCCCAGCACCCAAATGGCAATTATCTAAAACAATAAAAAGGTTAAGAATAATGGTCCATGTCAATATTGGTCCATTCCTCAAAATTACAATGGAATCCCTTTTATGGAGATATAAAATATTGGCCATCTAGGTTTGCATGTAATTTCAGCATATTGCAGCGGAGTAGCCTTCCAGCTGGTGCTGACTGGCCACCCATACTCACGCATGGTGCCGGAGGAGCTCGGCGAGAACTTCGTCAGGTCTGTAGACTGTTAATACATCCAGGCTTTCAAATAGGTCCACATCTCTTACAGCCAGCATCAGAGGGGTCAGACCGTGAGAGTTGGGGAAATTTATATCCAGGAATTCTTCACATGCCTTTAACAACAAGAGGTTTTGTTTCTGCTGTGTTTTTCTGTATGGCTACTTAAACTAGTCTTTGCAGTTTCATTTCTTGGCCAATTCTCATTTTAACATTTTTCCCCTGGAGTGGGGATTGCACTTAGGTATACCTTAGCCTCAATATGTTCTCCCCCATACCGAGGCATTTTATTGATATTTTAGTTAGGATGCCAGGTTTTCCCCCTCCTGTGTGTTTTCATCATGGTCCATGATGCTGCTGAGGTTGTCAGTACATCGAGACAAACAGATGGGAGGGGAGCAGATTGCTCCTTCGCCATCACACTCTTTAACATGCCTGTGATTATCCCAGCTCTGAAATCTCTGGTGAGCCTAAGTTTGCCAGTATAGTCAAGCTTCACCATGGCAGCAAGGAACAGGACTATACTGACTGGTTTTGTGTGACAACTTGACACAAGCTGAAGTTATCACAGAGAATGGAGCCTCAATTGAGGAAATGCCTCCATGAGATCCAGCTGTAAGGCATTTTCTCAATTAGTGATCAAGGGGGGAGGGACCATTGTGGGTGGTACCATCCCTGGGCTAGTAGTCCTGGGTTCTATAAGAGAGCAAGCTGAGCAAGCCAGGAGAGGCAAGCAAGCCAGTAAGGAACATCCCTCCATGGCCTCTGCATCAGCTCCTGCTTTCTGACCTGCTTGAGTTCCAGTCCTGACTTCCTCTGGTGATGAACAACAGCATGGAAGTGTAAGCTGAATAAACCCTTTCCTCCCCAACTTGCTTCTTGGTCATGATGTTTGTGCAGGAATAGAAACCCTGACTAAGGCAAGGACAATGACTTTGAGTAGGGTCTAATGATACCTGGAGTTTGCCTCTCTGCTAAGCTTTGTTGATGTTCTTGAGAGCATTAATAGGACATGCAGGTATATCCTGATGGAGGTCCTTTTGTTTTGTTTTTAACAAGTTCCCACATAGGTCAAACTGATCTTGAACTCTTTCTGTAGTTAAGGGCGATCTTGAACTTCTGATTCTCCTACCTCCAACTCTGGGATGACAGGTGTGCACCACCACACCTGGTTTATGTGGTGCTGGAGATTGAGCCCAGGGCATCATTCATGGTAGGCAAACACTCTACCAACTGAGCTACACGTCCAGCCTCCTCAGTATACTCTGTCACTGTACCTACCTATCATGAGGAGCTGGGAAAGTAAGAGCACAAGCCTGAGAGAGCCCAGCATTTCAGTGTTGGTACCCAAACCAGGCTATTTAACAAATGTGTAAGTTATGTCAGGGATGCTCCATTAAATACTTGATGAAAATGTCAGTCATGATGGGCTGTGGCTACGACTCAGTCAGTACAGTGCTTGCTGAGTAAGTTTGAGGACTTGAGCTCAATAACCTGAATCCACGTAAAAAAAGCTAGGAGTGGCAGTGTGCACTCATGATGTCAGTGCTGGAGACACTGTAACAGGTGGATCTCCAGGTCTCGATAACCAGCCAGACTAGCCTACTTGACAAGCTCTAGGCAAGTGAGAGACTGTCTTGAATAAAAGAGAGAGGAGAGAAAGGGGGAGAAGGGGAGGGAGGAAGAGGAGAGAGGAGAGGAGAGGAAGGGAGAGGAAGGGAGAGGGACGGGGAGAGGAGGGGAGGGGAAAGGAGAGGAGAGCTGGAGGAAAAACCCCTGTATTACCCCTGGCCTTCTCCTGGACACATGCACCCATATATGCACATAAATATGTACATATACACAAACACACAGACAGAAAAAGAAACCCTGATCGAATAAAGGATGAGAAGTTAAATGATGAATAATTTAGCATTTTTCATCTGGCACATAATTTCTCTTCTGTAGCAGATATACCAAACATAACTGAGTATCCTGTAGTTTTTATTCACAAAATCTGGCAGCCTTATTTTTAAAAATGTATTCTGTATGTATAAATGTATGATGTATTTGTGTGTGGTGTGTGTGTGTGTGAGTGTATGAACACAGGTGTGCCCATACCATCAGAGGACTTCCGTTGGTTTTCTCCTTCCACTTTGGGTCTTGGACATAGAATTTGGGGTGTCATGCTTGCACAGCAAGATCTTTAATCCACCGAGCCCCTTGCTAGCCTGCAACTCCCACCTTCTAAGGTCAAGAACTGACTTCTAAGTTACACTGACACACCAGTGTTTCCCTATGGGGTTGCTTGCCTGACTAGTTACATACTATGAAAGTCACTTAGCGTATGACTCACATGGGGCAGGTGCTCCCTGAACATTGTGGAATGAATGTGACACATCACAATAGGAAGAAGATGTGTCATCTAACTGCATTTATACAGACAAAGCAGAAGTGACATATGGATATGATTAGTTGCTTTAGTCAAAGTAAAATTTGGTCCAGGAAATGGTTCACTTGTAAAAATGCTTGCTTTACAAGTGTGAGGATCCAAGTTCAGATGGCCAACACCCCCAGAAAAAGCCCAGTGTGGCAGGGAATGCCTGTAATCCCAATAGTGAGGAAGCAGAGCCACAAGGATCCCTGGAACTTGCTGGCCAGCGTCTCTAACCAAACTGGTAAGCTCTAGGTTCAGTGGGAGACCTTGTCTCAGCAGACAGTAAGGTGGATGGGGATTGATCAAAAACACCCAGTGCTAACATCTGGAAAGGAAAAAGGGGAGGAGGAGGAGGAGAAGGAAGAGGAAGAGGAGGAGGAAGAAGAGGAGGAGGAAGACAAAGAGGAGGAGGAAAAGGAAGAAGGAAGGAAGGAAAGAAGGAAGAAAGAAAGAAAGAAAGAAAGAAAGAAAGAAAGAATAACTCAGACCATCAGAATTGAAAAGCTTTTGGAAGGCCAGAACTATCGACAGTGTTTGTTGTATAGACCAAAGTCAGTTGCTAATTCCCATCTGTGTTTCAGTTTCTGCCATGGCAGTATAGTCTTTACCTCAGCTTCTCCCAGGGCAGAATAGAGATAATGATATTACCTCAGCAGCGTGCTGTGGGAATTAGTTAAGTTTTTTCCCTTAGTCTCTGAGAAGAAACTACCTCTTGGATAATGCTTATTATTATCTAGAGCCAGAATGAGAGTTTTGAGCTGGGAGTTGGCGCACAATGGCACATCAATTTAGTATCTGTTGACTAAGCTCAGGTTCACATTCCAGCCAGTAAATAGTTCCTTAAAGCTTGGTCTCTAAATCTTCAGGGGTTAAAAAAATAATAGTAAAATGTTATAAAAACACAGACTGGGTTACAATTACATATGACAAAATTACCATTAAACAAAATGGGTTGCCTTTTGGAAAAATTTCGAAGCCCCAGCTCAAGAAATGTGATATTTTTAGAAGCACAACGAAAGACTGAAAAATGCCCTTTGGTTTAGTTACAATTTTCTTTGAACTTGACCTGGTTAGGATGTCTTTCACTTTTTTGATCTGTTCGTGTCTTTACCATAAGGGATTAGAGAAAACAAACAAACAAGAAAATAAAGTTTCCTAGCAGCAGCATGGATTTTCTTTCCGTCTTGAGATCACGTGGTCTCACAGTAGCACTGAAGGTCAATGCCAAGCGTGAGGAACTGCAAATAACTGAAGTCCTCTGTTATTCGTACAGTTTGCAAGGTGCTTTGTGGTGAAGTATCTAAAGAAGAGGATCAGTAATCCCCAAATACAACATTTAAAAAATATATCCTTGGGGCTAGGGAGATGGCTTGATGGTTAAGAGCCTGCACTGCTCCTGCAGAAGACCTGAGTTCTGTTCCCTGCACCTAGGCCAGGTTGCTCACCATCACCCATAATTCCAGATCCAAAAGATCCAGTGCCCTGCTGGACTCCAGGGACACTGTACTCATGTGCCTGGAATGCATACACGGACACCCATGTAGACACACGATTAGAAACAGAAACAGATTTTTAAAATGAATTTTCAGGCTTGGGGGGATATCCTAGTAAAGTATTTGCCATGAAAATATGAGGACCAAAATCTGATCCCCAAAGCCCACATAAAAATCCAGGCATGTGCTGTATGGTAGTTTCCTCTGAGATCAAAACAGTTCATCTTGGAGGAGAGCCCATTAAAGCATAGAACATTAAAGGGAGGTAAATAAATGGGATGTTCTAAAGAGAAATCAAACATTCCATCTTTCAGGGAAGCACATTAAAACAGGAAGTGAAGCTGGGAGACATAGAGAGATTCTATCTCAACAAAACAAAACAACAAACCCAAAACAACAGCAACAACAACAACAAAAACAAAATGCTGGCCTGGGCAGTGATGGTACATGCCTTTAATTCTAGCACTCAGAAGGCAAAAGGTGGGTGGATTTTTTAGTTCAAGGTCAGTCTGGTCTACATAATGAGTTCCAGGACAGCCAGGGCTACAAAGAGAAATCTTGTTCTGAAAAAACAAAACAATGATCAACAGAACAAAACAAAAACAACAACAAAAAGAGAAAGTAAGTAAAAAACTCATAGTAGCTTTCAGGAACTCCCTGAAACTGACCAGATTTATTCCCCTACAACTACTTAGAGTTCATATCAGATTGGCAGCCTTGAAGAAGTATAGTCAAGCTGAACTGCCTGGAAGAAATAGACAGCAGCCAAGCTGCCTGGCTTAGACCAAGGTTTAGACCAGCTGAACTAACTGCCAAGGACATTCCCCAACCTGCTGAGCTGCCTGCAGGTTGTGCAGTGAGCTCTGGGCTCCCAGCTTTCATGAGGTATCACCTGAAGGTACTCCAGCCAGCTTGATCAGGGTAAGCCTGGCTCTGGCAGGCCTTGCCCTTCTCCCTCATTCCCTCTGCCATGGTAAAAACTGTTAGATTATATTCTGAAAGCTAGCCACCAAGGTCTGTTCCCTTATTTCGCCACTTCCTCCTCCTAAAGCTGACTACCAGGATCTAGCTATTAAAGTATTGACGTCTAGCAATCAAAGCCCCCTTCGGCTCCCCTAATAAATGCCCAATTAAAATTAAACAAAGGATTTCCCCCTTTTACCTTTATAAACTGCCATTTTCCTATGGACTACATCTGACTCCACTTTATCCAGAGGCAGTCCTTTGTCCCCCCGGGACAAATATGCCCTTCCCCCTCTCCCTTGTTCTTCCCTTATTTTTTTCTCTTTGGTACTAGCTACACCTCCATCTGTCTTTGGTTCCCTATCTGGGGCGAGTAGATGTTTGTTCCTGTCTCCTAGGAATAGTGTCACACAACAACATTGGTGGCATGTCCTCCCATCCCAAGTGCTAGGACGGAGGAAGACAAGGGGAGCACTGGTTATCAGCCTATCTTACTCCATGAAATCCAGGCAGATGAGAGACTGTCTCAAAAAACAAGGTAGATGGTGCCAGAGGAACGATACCTACGGGTGGTCTTCACATGTATAGGCAGATATGTGCACATGAACACACACAAATATATTTCTCTAAAGTTCTTTGGGCATAGCTAAGTATTGAGCAATGTGTAAGCTCTCTGATTCCCTTTTCAGGATAAAGATAATAATTGCCACCGGCCCAAAGGGATCTAAACAGCAACTGTGCAAATGGCAGTGATATCCAGGGAACTGCTCTGAGCAAGCTGACAGCGGTCCTCTGGGTCTTCCTGGGGATCATCATTTCCCAGGGGCTACAGCTTGACTTGACTAGAAGGGGGTGGAAATAGCTTGCTGCTCGTTCTTTTAGAATCTTGTTTTCTACTTGTGTCCTGTCTGGTCCTGTATCTTTCTCAACTTTCCTGCCTGAAACGTTATGGGACTGCATTTGAAAATAACTTTTTTCTTCTTTGGAAGGAGTGTTGGGGGTCTGAAGAGCTGGCTCAGCAGTTAAGAGTGCTTGCTACTCTTATTATAAGAACCTGAGCCGGGCAGTGGTGGCGCACGCCTTTAGTCCCAGCACTTGGGAGGCAGAGGCGGGCGGATTTCTGAGTTCAAGGCCAGCCTTGTCTACAGAGTGAGTTCCAGGACAGCCAGGGCTACACAGAGAAACCCTGTCTCGAAAAAACAAAACAAACCAAAAAAAAAAAAAAAAAGAACCTGAATTCAGCTACCAAAACCCACAGTAGACCTTTCCCAACTGCCCATAACTCCAGCCCTGGAGGATCTAACACCCTCTTGAAGCCCTTGTATACCTGTATACACACACAAAATTACATACACAAAATTTAAAAGTTTAAATATAAATAAAAATAAATTTTAAGGAGTTCTATACTGGGCATATGATGGCCTAGTCTGCCCACCTGTTCACCTCTGCCCACAGTAAACATCACTGTAACTAACCAGCAAGCGTTGAAGCCGTTCCAGATCACCTTGCCACGAACTTCGTAGGAGCTGCATTTGGGGAGCCTGAATTCCCTTGCCTGCCAAGAGCTGTCTCTGGATGTCACCATTAGCCACATGGAGAGCAGTTTGATTGCTGTAGTTGCAAAGGGTGATATCTGCGCCCCTTTCCAGAAGAATTTCGACAACCTGCCAAACAATAAAGTCCTTAAGATTCAAACAGTGTGTTTTTATTTTTATTTTTAAAAAGTTCATAATTATATATGTTGAGCATATTTCCATCCATCCCCCAATTTTTTAAAGTTATTTTTGTTTGTTTGTCGTGTTTTTTTTTGAGATGGTTTCTCTGTATAGCTCTTGGCTGTCCTAAAATTTGATCTGTAGACCAGGCTGGCCTTGAACTCAGAGACCCACCTGCCTTTGCCTCCTGAGTGCTGGATTAATGACATGCACCGCCACCACTCAGGTGCTTTGTTTTGCTTTTTTTAAGCTAGTGTCTCACTATGTCACCCTGATTGGTCTGGAGCTTGCTATATAAATCAGGCTGGTTTCAAGCTTAAAGAGATCTGCATGCCTCTGCTTCTTGATTGCTAAGATTCAAGACGTATGTCACCATGCCTGGCCTACAAAGTTATTTTTATTTATGTGTAGGGGGTGTGGCCAAGAGGGCCAAGAGGGCATCAGATCCCTCAGTTATTTGTGAGCTGCCCACTAGGATGCTGGGATGACAACTTTGGTCTCCAGGATTGCACAGCAAATGCTCTTGAATGCTGAGCCATCTCTCTAGCTCCGTCTCTAGAATTCTTCATGTTTTTGAGTGGCAGCTGTACCTTCAGTTGGATAGAAGACTAGCTAAAGCTCTCATTCATGATAAAGGAAAGGCAGATAAGAATGGAATAAAAATGGAGGGTTACAGGCTGAGGGTATGGCTCAGTGGTTGGCGCTCATGCCTAGCATCTGTAAGGTGGTCCCCAGAACCACCACAACAAACTATTTGAAAACAGGTAACAATGATTTACCTTTTTTAAATGTTGAAACTGAATCTCCATATTGGCTGGTGGGCTGGTGCACGCCTTTAATCCTAACACTTAGGAGGCAGAGGCAGGCAGGTCTCTGTTTGAGGCCAGGCTGGCCTATAGGGAATTGTAGACCAGCCAGGGATACATAATAACAACCTACCCACTGAACATCCCCCCAAAAACAATAACAACAACAAACCCACCACCAATAACAACACAACCAACTCTGTGATAAGGGTGATTTCTGAGAACTGTATTTTTAGACTAGGGATCTATAAATATTTTCTTCCAAAGCCATATAAGCATTGAAGTTGTTTTGTTTTTTGAAACAGGATCTTATGTAGTCCAGGCTGTCCTTGAGGACCCTGAACTCTGATTTTCTTGCCTCTACTTCCTAAGTCCTGGAATTAAAGGTTGGGCCATGACTCCTGGTTTATGCTGTGCTGGGACTCAAACCTGGGTCTTTATGCATGCTAGGCAAACACTCTATCAGTTGAGCCACAACAGCAGCTCCCAAAATCCAACACTGAAGTCCTTACAGTAGTTTATAATTTAGAAAGTGAAAGTCATTATGTATTGTCTATTTATCATCTGTCATTTTGTCTGTGTACCTGTCATCTGTTTACATCTACCGATCTGGCTCCCTATCATCTACTCAGCTCTACCAGCCAATCTACCATCTGCCTACCTGTCATCTACCTACTTACCCTAACCCATCCTGCAACGACTTTTCATTTATCTACATTTCCATTAGCTATCTGTATAGCAGCAAGTATTGGGCGTGGGGTCTTGTGCTTGCTAGGCAATAGAAATCTACTCCAGCTCTGGTCTGGCTTATAGAGTCCTGGATGTTGCAGATATGTCTTTTATGTATCTATGGAGAGTGTGCAGCCTACATTCAAATGCTGAAGTAATTATTTTTTCAACAAGTATGGACTAGGTGCCCAGTGTGTGTGTCATGACTTATCTTTGTTCTAAGCCCTAAACAAGGAACCAGGTCACCACCCAGACTTCAAACTGCTCATAGTGTCATTGTGTGGTGGGAACAGAGAGACAGATGAGAAAGAAACAGTGTGATGGATGTAATGTCAGAGGGCAGCATGGGGGACCAGAGTGGTGTGAGTGAAGAAGGCCACGAGGACTTTAGAAGGCAGTTGTTACAAGGTCTGAGAATGCAGCTCAGAAGGTTAGGTGCTCTCCTGGCATGAATGATGCCCTCGAGTTTGTCACTAGTACTATAGTGTGGCCACTAAAAGTGTGGGCATGGTGACCCACACTTGTAATCTAAGTGCTGGGGAGGGGAAGGAAGGAGGATCCGAACTTCAAGGTCATCCTTGACCTATATCTTATATACCCAGTTTAAGGCCAGCCTGGGTAGTAGTGTTAATGGCCTTTGTGATGTGTCTTTGTGAGAGTTGCTTGTGGATGTTTGGTTTTGTTTGGTTTACATTGTATTCTAAAAAGCTATTGGAAGCTTAAAATAATAATGACAATAATAATGGCTGCATATCTCCCAGATCTATCAGAAAGCAGCATACTAGACAGTGCTGTCAGAGTGATCCTGACCTCTGAGCTGGGACTTTGTAAGGACTGGGAACAGGAGTTCATTGGTGGAGGAACAGGAAGCTCTCAAGTTTCAGGAAACCAAAGACAAACCTTCCTTGCTTTCTGCCAGATTCTATTTTCTCCCTCCCCACAGTACCTCTGATAGATTTTCTTCCGCAGCTGTAATGAGAGGCGTGTTTCCAGTCTGTGGGTGCTGAAAGTCAAGGTTTCCAAGGACTGAGTGGACTTCTGGAATAAGGCCACAAATGCACTCCACATCACCCCTTGAAACCACTTCAAGGAAATCATGAATCAGTTTGTTTTTGTTCATCTTGCTAGTTCCATATAATTTCCTTAAAGAGGAAAAAAAATGATTTAATGACACAAAGGCCAGCAAAACAGTGGGTACTTCCAATGTAAATGTTCCACCTTTATTGCTATCTGGTTCCTTCTTTTTTTTGGACAAACAGGATGTGATGAGGGATTGGCTCAGTGGACAAAGCACTTGCCACTTGGTGTGTTCAAATTCTCAGAACCCACAGAAAAGCTAAGTAAACTTGGAGGCCACCTGTAATCCCACTCAGGAGGCTGATGGAGGATCCCTAGGACATGCTGGCAAGTGATGGTAGCTCAACTTGGAGAGAGAACCCTGCCTCAATAAATAAAGAATGAATAAGTAAAATGCTTAGCATCAACTTGAGGCCTCCATATGCACAGACACATGCATGCATACCTACTCACCACCTATTCACACACAGGCACACACCTCATACACACACAGATGTAAAAATGCAGTAAACAGAGTCTGGGTAGATAGCTCAGTTGGTAAGATCACTTGCTCTGCAAGCATAAGAATCTGAGTTTAATTCTCTAGCACTCATTTTAAAAAAAGTTTAAGTTTGATCCTCAGGACCCAGATGGTAAAAAGAAAGAATCGACTCCTAGAAGTTGTCCTCCGACTTCCACACGTGTGCTGTGGAACACCTCTACAGGCAGACACAAAGACACAGACATACAGACATACACAACAGACTATAGAGGAGTTTTAATCCAGCCACATGGATGCTTTGGCAAGGGATCTCATCTGAAGACCTTCCAGGTCTGTGTGATCTGGTTGTAATGTAGACCCTCTCTGGATTACAGTATGAGCTGGTTGTAAAATAGACACGCCCTTAGTACACACCTTAGTATACACCTAACAATGAAGGTAAGGTCAGTTTGTAGAAGGAAGCAGCTACGTTTGAAGGTGATGTCTAATTGAGAGGCAGACAAAGTGACAAGTCAGAGAAAGATTTGACAGAATGAATCAGAGATAGAATACATCCAATTTGCACAAGAATAGCACAGGAGCTGGGCTTAGTGGCACACGCCTTTAATCCCAGCACTTGGGAGGCAGAGGCAGGCATATTTCTGAGTTCGAGGCCAGCCTGGTCTACAGAGTGAGTTCAGGACAGCCAGGGCTACACAGAGAAACCCTGTCTCAAAAAAAAAAAAAAAGAATAGCACAGGAAAGAGAGGTGACTTATGAGAGCAGTGCAGAGACAGGTTGCAGGTAAAGACAGAATGAGCAAAAGAGTAAGAAGGAGTCAAAAGAGTAGAACAGATAGCCAGAGTTAAAGACCAAGCAGAGCAATTCAGTCAGAAGTTGAGAGAAGGCAGTTTGAATCAGTCAGCTTGGAAAGGAGTTTGAGCTAGAATAGCTAAGTTAAACCAGCCAGCCAGAGTCAAGAAAGCTAGAAAGGGTGAGTTAATTCAGGAGTACTTACTGAGGTGACAATAACATCTGGCAAATACAAATCACTTTTACCAGATATGCATAAATGCACACACTAATAAAAAATAAAAATATTGGAACTGGAGAGATGGCTCAGTGGTTAAAACACACTGGGTGATCTACTAGAGATCTTGAGTTAAATATTCAGCACACACATGGAGGCTCACAACTGTCTATAACTGTAGTGCCAAGAATCCAATGCCTTCTTCTGGTGTGCAGACATATATGTGCATAAAATACATAAATAAATCTTTTTTTAATTTTTATTTCATAAATAAATCTTTTTAAATTTTTATTTCATGTATTTTGCTTGTATGTTTGTCTGTGTGAAGGGTGTCAGATCTTCTGGACCTAGAGTTACAGACAGTTATGAGCTGTCATGTAGGTGCTGGAAATTGAACCCCGGTGTTTTAGAAAGCAGCCAGTGATCTTACCACTGAGCCATCTCTCCTGCCCCCATAAATAAATCTTTAAAAATAAAAATAAAAGGCACATGCCTTTAATCCCAGCACTTGGTAGGCAGAGGCAAGAGGATCTCTGAGTTTGAGGCTAGCCTGGTCTACAGAACAAGATCTAGGACAGCCAAGGCTACACAGAGAGAGACCTTGTCTCAAAAAAAAAACAAAAACCAAAAATAAAATAAAAATAAATTTACATAAATCATATTGTAATGTATAAATAAATGGCTACTTGTTTTTAACACTTTTTGTTTGGTCACATCCATGTACTTATGTGTAACCTCCAGTTATTTGTTACACATCTATTGTATTATTTCTTCTCTCCGTGATCCAAGTTGCCTCCAATGTTCCACTCTGCAAACAAGTCTGTGATAATACCCCTGTCGGAGCCTTGTTATGCATATCCCAAAATTCTGCCTGCACTAACATGTCAGAGATATTCAGTTTCATTAAAATGTGACCTCAGCAAGCAACACCTCCAGCAGTGCCAGCTGTTTTCTTGGAAACTGTGGTCCCTTACTCATCACACTAATCATTAGCATTTAATAAGTGTCATGCTTGGAACTTCACTAGAGGTGGCAAGAGCAGATAATATGTTCAAAATTGGGTCACAGAAAAATTTCAAGCCAGTACACATGCACTGCCTAGCAAATCATTTCGCAACTTGGATTTATCTTCATAGATTATTTCTCAAAATGCAATATCACTTCAAGGCCAAGAAGTGATTTCTTAAACAACTGAGGATAATTACAGCTTGTCCTTCAATGAAGCTAAATATGTATTCAAATAACAACCAGGCCAAAAATATGTATTTATATCATCAGATTATTCATAAAGGAGAAATAAAACCTCAAATATGCAGTGATTTTTTTTCTCCAAGGTTGTTACCTAGCAATGACTGTTTAGAGTCTGTGCTTTAACTTGTTCATGCAACCTTTTTGTCTGTGTGTTTGTTTCTCAGGTAAAGCTAGGCTTTGCAGTTCACGCTAGCCTAGGTCCCAGGCTGTCTTCAAAGTCTCCATTCTCCTGCCTCAGACTCCTGGGTGCTGTTACGGCACTGTGTACCACCACACCTGGATCTTGTATCATCTTTAAGAGAGCATTTTACAAGTAGAATCCATTTGCTAATATGAAACTAAATTTAAAAAATATGGATTTAGCCTAATTACAATCCCAAAATTATTCAGTCACCAGAAGACTGGCAAATTGATCATTATTTGGTGATCTATGTCACACTTGAGGATGCCTAGAGAATGACAATGGGAAATCAAGGACACCCTGTAGGGTCCACACATCGGTCACCCAAATAACATGGACCAATTCGCACTGTCTCTTAGGGCTGAGCACCATCTCCTTCTCCGGTTTCCAGTCTGAACATTTCAGACTTAGGTTTTTCATGGAGAAAACTTTTCTCAACTTCCTATTTAGAAGTTTTTTTGTTTGTTTGTTTTTGGTTTTTTTGGGGTTTTTGAGACAGGGTTTCTCTGTGTAGCCCTGGCTGTCCTGGAACTCACTCTGTAGACCAGGCTGACCTCAAACTCAGAAATCCACCTGTCTCTGCCTCCCAAGTGCTGGGATTAAAGGCGTGTGCCACCACTGCCTGGCTTTTTTTTTTTTTTTTTTAAGCAATCATTTTTAAACAATAGTGTTTCGTTCTAAATGGTTAAAGTAGAAGGTTTATCTTCTTTTGGGTACAAGTCTTCTTTGTTCTTAATTATATTATCTACTTGTAAAGTCAAAACTTTTATAACTAATCAGACACAACACACAGATTCCTGATGTCATTGTCATATGTGTAGATCATTTCCTTTGATCATTCTCGTCCCCATCCCTCTTGTCTCCCTCCCATGCTTGCTGATCCCTTCCCTCTTCCCTGCTGGTCCCCGCTGGTCCCCTTCTGATTTCATGCCTTTGTTGATGTTGTTTTGTGGCCCAGTGACTTCCGTTAGGTTGCCTATGAGAGCCTGGGCATCTTACCAATAAAACTGTTTGTTACAGTCTACATTTGGTTTTGAATGTTATATAGAAAAGGCTTCAAGCAACTGAATGTTGATAGTAAGTTAAAAAAAACCTACCCCAAGATATAGGTATACAATACTGAGTAGTTACACAGAATTTACAAATACTTAGGTGATTAAAGTACAAGATTATCTCTGCACAGAACTCAGTGGAAGAAAGTATTTCTTATTAACACACCGTTCTTGTCAGTGCTAGTTGTCCTATGGTCTGGAGGCATTGCCGTCAAGTTTTGGAAAGGATTATTTGAAAAGTCAAAACTAGCTTATGGTAACTCTAAGGATACAATTACTCAAGCTTAGGACACAGTTTCTTTCATCAGTTTCCCCCTCCTTCCTCCCCTGGGACATTCTTCCCGAGCAAAACAAAAAGTGGCAACGTAAGGTATTATCTAAAACAGGGAGAAAACGGCTTACCCAGAGTCGGTTTTGCTGAGGAAGTTGGGACCCCGTTGAAGGAGCACCCAGCCGAGGAGCAGCTCAAATCATCCTACTTCATGGCTCTGATTTCCGGACCTGCTAACACCGCTCACTTCGACTACATTTCCATTTAAAAACAGCATAGATTTAGAACCTTTTGTTTGATTCCGTTCCAGTGTTGCACACAGTTTAAACACTTTATTAAAAAGAAAAGTATTTAAAACTAGTTCTAGGTGCTCAAACCCTTTGGCTCAGTGCAAGGAGACTTGCTTAGTTTACACAGGCTGTCACCCGGGCAACCAGCCGCAGTGTGTTTTGCTTGGAGAATTAAAAGCAGGACAGTCTTACGGAAGAAGGAAAACAAGTGTCAGGCTTGCCTCTAAGCTGTTGTTGGAGTGGTTAAGGAAGTTGGGCCTCTGTGCACATCCAAGGCTGATCCACTGCCTTTATCACTCAATGAGATGTTCTCCAGGAGGCCCACGCCTCTGTCGTCCCTGCTATGTGCTGAAAGTCCCTTTTCAAATCCAAGTTAGGTCAGAGGGCTACTATAAACCATACAGGCAGGAATGAAGACATTTTAAAGAAACACTGGCACCTCTTCCAGTACTCAACAGACTCTCAGACTACTGAAGCAATGGACCCCAAGAAATTCGAAGTCCCATGCTGGGAAAGGGAAAGGCTGGAGCCTAGGGTTAACCAGAGGAGAAACTTGACTCCCGGGAAGTGATTTCACACAACTTGTCAGACCACTTTGCAGGAGAGACTGGGGCTCAGATGATAATGGCTCAGTGCTGCACAGGTTCACATCTTAGGACTGCTTAGCCATACATACCTCTTGCCTTTTGTTAAAACCTAAACTTTACATCAGGATCTCAGTGATGGATTTGGGTAGAGGCTATTAGATCTCTGTTACTCTTTCCAGTGTGGCAACATTGAATAAATCTCCTTTCTCTGCTTTTCCTTGTTTCTTGTCTGTTTAGATGGCCTATTGAAGGGTGGTCCAGCCTGACTTGCTAAAGATTGCCAAGACGTAGGCATCTTAACCTGAGGACATGGGTAATAAGAATCCAATCCAATAGATTGCCCCTGGACTAATGAGTGGTATTCATTGACTCACATTTGAGAACTCTTTCATTAGAACACATTCCTTCTTCCTCCTCCTCTTCCTCTCCCTCCTTCTCCTGCTCCTCCCCTTTCTCCTCCGCCTCCTCTTTCTCTTCTTCCTCCTTCTCTTCTTTTTGTCATTATTTGAGACAGGGTTTCTCTGTGTAGCTCTGGCTGTCCTGGAACTCATTATGTAGACCAGGCTGGCCTCGAACTCACAGAGATACCCCTGCCTCTGCTCCTGAGTGCTACATTTCATGTCTAGAGAGGCCTGTAGTATTCTATCACAAAGGCTTCAGCAAATTGAATGCATTTTTGTCAGACTTATAGACTACAACTAACCCAGCACCAAGAGAGACCAGGAAAACAGAAACATACTCATAAGGAACATGTCTGAATACAAGGTTAGCTGCCATCTGGAGCTGCTAGTCTTTCCCATTATCTACTGAAGGATGTGTGGAGTCTCTTTAAAGATATGACAGAATATATTTTCAATAAAATGAGGTACCAAGAAACTCTTCAGATACATTTGAAAACATGAGGCTCAGGGCTGGAGAAACGGCTTGTTAAGAATGCTTGTTATAGCTGGCACAACCACTCTAGAAATCAGTTTGGCAGTTCCTCAGAAAATTGGACATAGTACTACCTGAGGACCCAGCTATACCACTCCTGGGTATATACCCAGAAGTAGCTCCAACATGTAATAAGGACACATGCTCCACTATGTTCATAGCAGCCTTATTTATAATAGTCAGAAGCTGGAAACAACCCAGATGTCCCTCAACAGAGGAATGGATACAGAAAATGTGGTACATTTACACAATGGAATACTACTCAGCTATTAAAAACAATGACTTCATGAAATCCGCAGGCAAATGGATGGAACTTGAAAATATCATCCTGAGTGAGGTAACTCAGTCACAAAAGAACAAACACGGCATGCTCTCACTGATAAGTGGATATTAGCCATCCCATATACAGTCACCAAATGGGAACACTATTGTGGATGCCAGGAAGTTCTTGCTGACGGGGGAGCCTGATATGGCTGTCTTCTGAGAGGGTTTGCCAGAGCCTGACAAATACAGAGGCAGATGCTTGCAGCCAAGCATTGAACTGAGCGTGGGGTCCCCAGTGGAGGAGTTGGAGAAGGAACTGACAAAGCTGAAGGGGTTTGCAGCCCCATGGGGGAGCAACAGTGTCAACTGGCCAGACCCCCTGGAGCTCCTGAGACTGGATCACCAACCAAAGAATACACATGGAGCAACCCATAGCTCTGGCCGAATATGTGGCAGAGGATAGCCTTATTGGCATCAGTGGGAGGAGAGGCCCTTGGGCCTGAGGGTGTTTGATGCCCCAGTGTAGGGGAATGCCAGGGCGGGAAGACAGGAGGGGGGGGGGGGGTGGGGGAATACCCGCGTAAAGGCAGGGGGAGGGGGTGGAATAGAGGGTTTCTGAAGGGGAGACCTGGAAGGGGAAAACATTTGAAATGTAAATAAAAAAATTTTTAATTTAAAAAATGCTTGTTATTCTTACTGAGGACCCAGGTTCAGTTCCTAACACTCTGTGTGGGTGGTTCACAACTTAAGTGGATCTGACACCTTCTTCTGGCTTCAGCAGGCACCTGTACACATACACATACACAGAAATAAATACTTATAAAAATCAAAGCTTTATTTCTGTTGTGGGGTTCCTGCCCCCCATTCATACTAAACTTTCTAATTGTTATGTGGAATTTGCTCTGTGCTGTACAGTTTCAGCCAATTTATAAAAATTCTTGCTGTGTCATTGACTGCCCTAAAATCTACTTTTATTAACTGCAATAGCTTTTGTTATATTTGTTTTGTGATTCTTTTAGATTCTCTTCTATCAAAACAACCATTCAAGAAAGACAGCATTTTCCCAACTGTTTAGCTGAGGATTCAGGGGGTCAGCGAGTGGATTGTCGGACTTTACAAATGGTCTTGAATGTTGAATCCTCCGGACTCTACCTTCCAAGGAGGTACAGCTACAACTGTGGGCCCTTATTCTTTACCAGTATGGGATTCTTGGACTTAAAACCAAAGATTCATGCATGCTGGGTAAGTACTCCACCAAATGAGTGAGCCACATCCCCAGCCTGGAAAGCATTTATGTATAAACAACCAGCAAGAACTGGTCATCATCAGATCTGTACTACAAAACATGCTACAAGAAATTCATCATCATGACAGGCAATGGCATCAGATCTAAAGTGACATTTTAGAAGTTGCATTAAGCCAGGCCGTGGTGGTGATGCACACCTTTAATCCCAGCACTAGGGAGGCAGAGGTAGATGGATCAATGTGAGTTTGAGAACAGCCTGGTACGATGGGTACTATTTAAGTGAGAGATAAAAAGTGACGGAGTCACATATATATGCATGTCCTTGGGCTCAGTGACGGAGTCACATATATATGCATGTCCTTGGGCTCAGTGATGGAGTCACATATATATGCATGTCCTTGGGCTCAGTGATGGAGTCACATATATATGCATGTTCTTGGGCTTAGTGACGGAATTAGATTAACCAAAAGTAGTGTATTTGAGGAGAATTCAAGATCAGTTTCAGTTCTCTCTCTCTCTCTCTCTCTCTCTCTCTCTCTCTCTCTCTCTCTCACACACACACCTAGTTCAGGTAGGTCTCAAAATTGATATGCAGCTGAAGATGTGCAGGAAGAGAAGCCCCATTCATTCATTCACTCAGTATCAGTGTGTGTGTGTGTGTGTGTGTGTGTGTGTGTGTTTGTATGTGTGCATGCATGCACACACAGGTATTGGACATGTGAAGGTCAGAAACTTGCCAGAGTCAGTTCTTGCCTTCTACCATGTAGGTCCCAGGGATCGAACTTAGGTCTTCAGAATTGGTAGGAAGTGTTTTACTCAGTGAGGCATCTCACCAGCCCTCAGCATTATACCTTGAGTGTCTTTGTGCGCACGTGCGAGTATCATTTTAAACACTGGAGAGCTATCAGATAAACAAGACAGATAATATAAAGTCATACGTAGTTAGATAATTATAGATGCTTTGAAGAAAATTTCAGCAACAGAGAATGATAGTTGTAAGTTAGGGGAGCTAACTGTGTACTCATGGGAAATCTCCCTAAGAGGTGACTTTTTTTTGGGGGGGGGGGTGTTGTACTATCCCTTTGGCTTTTGAAACTTATTTATTATAGCTGTGTGTATAGATGTATGTGTGTGTGTGTGTGTGTGTGTGTGTGTGTGTGTAAGTGTATCAGCAAGCATAGGAGGGTCAGAGGATAGCTTTTGGGAGTTGATTCTCTCTTTCCATGGTGGGATCCAGGGATCAAACTCAGGCTCTCAGGTTTGCATGACAAATGTTGAGCCATATCACCAGCTTTTAAGAGAGGACACTTAATCTTTCACTTCAAAGAAAGGAAGCAGCCTTTTTGGTGAGTTATATGGAGTGCGCTAGGCTGCACAGCTAGTACAGAGTCACTAAAGTAAGAATACATGCCCACGCGCACGCGCATACGCACATGCTTGGGGAGGTGGGGTGGACAAGACACCAGACAGTGGTCAAGACTTCCCTCTGGTGGCCAAAATGTTTGAAAGCTTGCCCTCACCAGGGTGCCTTCTTAGCCTTGTGCACTGCTAGCTTTTATGAACGCCCTACCAGGTTGGCCTATGGGCAAGCCTGTGGTGCTTTGACTTCATTGATAGTTGATGTGAGAACGCAGCTCTCCATAGGCTGAGTGCTCCAGGAAAGCAGGCTGAGCTAGCCATGAGGAGCAAACCAATAAACAGCAGTTTCCCGTGGCTTCTGCATCAGATCCTGCCTCTGGGTTCCTGCCTTGATTCCTGCCCTGACTTCTCTCACTGATGGAGTGTGAGACCTGCTAATTATAAGATGAAATAAATTCTTTCTTCCTTAAGTAGCTTGTGGTCATGGTGTTTTATCACAGCAATGGAAACCCTAAGACAACCAATGAACTTCGCCAACATATTTCTCTGACACACTCTATTCTTGTGTCCTTTTGTATTTCTGTAATGATAATATAGCCATCTTTTATTTAGAGTTCTGCTCCCTTTCCCCCTTCTCCTTCTCTCCCTCCCTCCCTCCCTCCCTCCTTTCCCACCTCCATCCTTCTTCATTTCTTCCTTTCTAGTTTTGTACGGAGGATCAAACCCAGTCCTTGTAAATGCTGAGTGAGTGTTCTACCACAGAGCAATAATGTGAACCCTATATGTTAGTCATTTTACTTTCTGGAGGACAAGGGATATGCTTTAACTACTTTTATTTCCTCTATTGTGTTTTACATAGGGAATATATATATATATTGGTTTTTCGAGACAGGACTTCTCTGTATAGCCCTGGCTGTCTTGGAACTCACTCTGTAGATCAGGCTGGCCTCAAACTCAGAAATCCACCTGCCTCTGCCTCCCAAGTGCTGAGATTAAAGGCGTGCGTCACCACTGCCCGGCTCATAGGGAATATTTTGGGTGATGTTCCTAGAACTGATTGTATGCCCAAGAACTTTAAAGTGGTGAAATTTCACACAGCAGCACTTGTCTCGCTGAAGGAGAACCCAGGTTCTTAGCAGAAGCTGTATTTTTGTCATAGTTTAGCTATGTAGAAGGAGAAATAGTTACAGGAAGCATCAATGTCTAACGAGATGCTGTAAGGACAGGCTTGAAAGGACAATGATACCTTTGAATCCAGTGTTTGTTGTAAGAGAGCCCAGTGAATGGCTTTGGAATGTTTGGGTAACCCCAATCTATTTGGCAGAAAAAGGACCAACAGGTTTTTTCATTTTAAGAAGCTTTTCTGCTGAGGCAGCTCTACTGTCAGTGTGAGCTGCATCGCTGGTGTGTTAAGCATGACCTCTTTGCTCTTGCAGCATAGTTGTGAGGAAAAGCAGATTTGTTTATTTATGTGTTTATTTTTAACACTGTGAAAGAGCCTGTTTTGTGTGTATATGTATATGTGTAGGTGTATGTATATATGTGTGTGCATGTATGTATGTGGGTGTGCATGCATGTTTTAATTATACATATGCATGAACATGTGTGTGCATGTGCACTCGGAGGCCAGAGGCCAGCCTCAGATGCTACCCAACTTGTTTTTTTGAGATGAAATCTCTCACTAATTTAGAACTTACCCAATAGGCTAGACTGGCTGGTCAGCAAGTCCCAGGTAGCCAGCCACCTGTCTCAGCCTCCCATGCCCTGGGATTACAAGTGCAAGCCCTTCATGCTTGTCTTCTTTACATAGGTGTTGCGGATTGAACTCTAGGCCTCACGTTTGCATGGCAATCCCTTTACCAACTGTGCCATCTCCCCAGCTTAAGTGTATTGTATTAAATATTTATTCATGTATTTTACGTATATGAGGCCTCTGTCTTTATGAACACCAGAAGGGAATCAGATCTATTACAGATGGTTGCTAGGAATTGAACTCAGAACCTCTGGAAGAGCAATCAAGTGCTATTAGTAGCTGAGCCATCTCTCCTGCTCCTGTCTGTTACTTCTAGGGAACATGAAGCTCCCCAGAGCTTAGTCCTAATCCTCTTCTATTTGGAGATAAGATGAAAGAAAGAGAACAAGATAAACAGGCAAATGAAATAATTTTTTTTTTAAAAAAAAGTATTGGGAATGTGACTCAGTTAGTAGAATTTCCAGGTATGCACAGAATCCGGTGTTCTTTCTCCAGCAACTCGTCAGCTGGGGGTGGTAGCACATGCCTGTAACCTAGCATTCAGGGGAGTAGAGGTAAAAGGGTTAAGAGTTAAAGTCATCCCTGGCTATACAGAGAGCTCAAGGCCAGCCTGGGCTACAAGAGATTCTATCCCAAAAAGTACAAAGAAACATCCAGGCTTGGTGGTACATGCCAGCACGCAGATGCAGGCAGACTTCTGTGAGTTCAAAGCCAGCCTGGCCTACAGAGTTCCAGGACAGCTAAGACTGTTATACAGAGAAACTCTGTCTCAAATAAACAAAACAAACAAAAAGTACAAAGAAACAAACAGAATTAACACATAAGAGTAACTGTAGCTATGTACACATCCATCCATGTTTAACAGAGCACTCAGCTTCAGGACTATACTTTGTGGCCATGACATTTTTTCAGCTTCTTATCTTGTTTCCCATATTCTGAGCTTAAGATCCATGAAAGTGGGCCCAGCAAGATGGCCCAGTGTGTAAAGGCACTTGGCATGCAAGTATGGAGTTCAATCCCCAGAACCCACATGAAGGAGAAAGGGGAGAACTAACCTCACAAAATTGTCCTCTGATCCCCACAAAATCTCTCTCTCTCTCTCTCTCTCTCTCTCTCTCTCTCTCTCTCTCTCACACACACACACACACACACGACCTGAAACTCAATGTGTAGACCAAGGCCAGTCTTGAACTCATAGAGAGCCACCTGTCTCTGCTTCCCCAGTGCTAGGTTTAAAGGTGTACAATACCACACCCAGACCCATGAAAATATTTTTAAAGGAAACCTGTAAACTTGGTCAAGTAAGTTCACCCGCCAGTAAGTGCTGTGCTCTCTGAACCTGCCAGACAAGTTACAAACTTACGGGCTGTAGTAAGCTATTTCTGACTTACAATTACCCTAAAGAACACAGCAACCTTTTATTTATGCTTCCTGAAGATGTGTACTTTGGGTTGCAAAGATGGCTCAGGGGTTAAGAGCACTTGCTACTCTTGCAGAGAACCAGGTTTTAGTTCCCATCATCTATGGTGATTTACAGCTGCCTGTACTCCACTTCCAGGGATCTGCCATCCTCTTCTGGCCTCTGGAGACAGCTATATACCTGTGCACATAAACCCACACATGTATACAAATAAAAATAAAACAAATATCTTTTTAAAGTCATGCACCTTTAAAATATGGGTTTCCTTTTTTTTTTTTTTTTTTAAAGCACTGAGGAACACACAGTAGCTGCTTTAATTTTGATTTGATTTGATTTGATTTGAAACAGGATCCTATGAGGCTGGCCTAAAACTCTTATAGTGAAGGATGACTTTAAAACTTCTGATTCTCCTGCTTTTGTCTTCCAATGTTTTAATTACAGGTGTGCACCTCAATGGCCCATCTGTACAGTACTGGAGATGGGACCCAGGGCTGTGTACATGGAAGGCAAGCACTCCACAAATGTTTATTGAGAGAAGAGATAGCTGAATGACTGGTGAATGGCTGAATGTAGAATTACCTTGCCTCACATTTTCTGGAGGTTCCTTCTAGGGAATTTTGGGTTTTGGTTCAATAAACCAAGGATTTAAGCTGGGTGTGGTGCACCATATCTGTAATCCAATTCATGATTATGAAGCTATCCTGGACTACATTGTGAGTTCCAAGCCAACCTGTGCTATAGAATAGGAGAACCCTATCTGAAAACAAAAACAACAAAAACAAAACAAAACCCAGTAGTAGAGCTGGGGGCACCCGTCAGTCAGTATAATGCTTGCCTTATAAGAAGCAGGACTTGAGTTCAGAAGCCATCATATAGTGCACTTGAAATCCCAGTGCTGGAGAGGCAGAGCTAGGAGGATCCTGTCGATATCTGGTCAGCCAGTCTCTCCTAGATCTACTGTACCAGGTCCAAGTTCCCTCCTTTGAAATGCGTTTCGATCCAATCAGAAAGCGGTAGGTTATCCCCCAAGACTTCATGCCACTATTTAACCCATGGGCACATCTTATCAGCATGTCAGTGCTATAGCATGCAAGATCTAGTGCTGGGTAAAACTCTTTCTGGCATTATGAAAATTAGCTATCAAGGAGGAAGTTTTCAGGTCAGCTCCAGCTCAGTTTCTCTATGTCTTTGGCAACACACTTTGTTGTGGTAGTGTCTTACCATCTAGCTATGGTTGGTCACAAAGAGCAGTTGTAATAGCTTGTGTTGTTTCGTGGGGAGTCTGAGGTCTTCCTGACTAATAACTCTTAGGGCACTACCCTATGCTTGCACCAAGATTTTAATTTATCAACCCACATCTTCTGGTGGAAATGTTATCCACACATGCCAATCTAAGCTAATTGATTAGCTCCAGGCCAATCAATGAGAGATCTTGTCTCAAGAAAAAAGTAGACAGCATTTCTGAGGAATAACACCTGAGTGTTGAAGCCCCACCCCCATCCCTAGCATAGCCGTAGCCATTTTGTTTCATGCCTGCCAGCTATTTCATATTGTTGCTATAATGCCTCCTGGTCACTGATGCAGAAAAATAACTTGAGTCAGAGCAAGATGCTGACCATATACCCTGTCATGTTCTATATGTTATGACGTTTGTTAATCTTAAGAAATTCTACAACTATAAGCTTCATGTAGGACCCATCAAATTAAAGGTCATTATGAACTGTTGTGTCTAAAATGGCTTGAGTCAGGGCTGACCACTGGGCAGCACTTCCAGCACCTATATATGAGTTCATTGTGGTTTTTGCAGTTTTAGCTCTTATAAGCTGGCTCTGAGAAATGTCCAGTGCACAGCTTTGAGCTGTAGCCGTGATCAATCAGTCTTGGGTTGTGTATTCAGTAAACCATCCCTGTCTAACTGAGGTTGGTGTTTGTGTGGTTTGTGGGGTAACCCCTGGACCCCAGCACTGAAGTTGTCCTATGAATTACACATTCCCACACATCCACAGGCACTCCCCCCCGCCACTTCTACACACTCTCACACACGCCCCCTTGAACACATATGCATAAAAAAAAAACAACAAAAAAAGTGGGCTTCATTTTTAGAATGTAAGATACGTTATGTGTGTTCTGAAAAATCACTTGAATATTTTTCTAGTACTGATTTTAAAGAAGAGCTTTAAGAAACTGAACAAACACCACACAGTCCATTCTAAACCATACCACCATAACTTGTCTCTCTTATGTCCTCAGACTGAGAAGACATCTGGGGGGCGGGGGGATTATTCTTTGTTGAAACCCTCCCCAGGATCAACTATACTGTCCTGACAGTAGATGCTTGAATGAATGAGAAACACACGCTCTACAGCAGTTTTCACTTTTTAGAGAATCTCTCTTTGAAGATTGTTGTTCTGACAGTGTCTTCTTCTTCCAGTTGTAGTATTTAGGGTAGGCTCTGGGACAGCATCATGGAGAATTCCTACTTTGTCTTGCTCAGCGCCATCAAGACAGAAGGATGAGAACAGTGGAGTCCCACACAAATGATGTTTTCTTTGTCTTTATGACCTAATTAAACTGTTATGCCCCCCACAGTCCCCTGAGATCCCAGCTGAGGGTGATTTTTCCAAAGCTTCTAATCTCTTAAATTGCCTGTGCGTCAAGATAGCTCCCCGTGGCCATTATTGGTAACACCTTGAAATAACTGAATTATACTAGTGAGGAAATCAGTTTGTAAGGAAAAGCTGTTGCCTCAGGATGTTGACTGAAACAGCGCTTCATCCTGGAGAAATGGAATCTTTTCTGCTGTTTGAGCCAGTGGGAGCTGGGGGTTTAATAAACGTGTGTCTCCCACGGGCTTCTACATCATTAACATCCTGGCTTCACACTTAGGCTGTAACAAATAACTTATTTTAAACATTTCTCTAGGGAGATGACAAGAAGCCAAAAATATCTTGGAAGAAATCTTACCTTAGCAACCTATTCAGCAGCCTCATATAGTGTCTAAAATTTAATTTCAGGGAGCAAAGTCTTTGAGATTGTTTTAGTTTCTGATCTCAATTACTGAACCATCTTTAATTCTCATTAAGGAGAGAAAAGAGTAATGCCCTGTATGTAACTAGCATTTCTTAGCTTTCATGGGACATTCATTACAAAGACTACTATTATGATTGGTTACCCATCTCTGGCTGGACATTGGGTTGCTTTTACATGAACTTAGTCTTTAATACAACGCTACATGGTAATTACAGGTCCCCTTTCAGTAATAAAAAACAATCTTAAGGAAGTTAAGTGATTTGCACAAAGTTATATGGTTAGTAAATGGCTAAAATCAGATCTGTCTGATTTTTTAAAATTTATTTTGTTATTTATTTTCATATTTTATTTACATTTCAAATGTTTCAGATCTCCCCTTTGGAACCTCCCCATTCCCTCTGCCTTCCCCCTGCCAATATGGGGCTATTCTCCAACCCACCCACCCACCCACCCATTCTTGTCTTTCCTCCTTGTCATTCTCCTATACTGGGAGATCTAACACCCTCAGGCCCAAGGGCCTCTCCTCCCCCTGACGAATAACAAGACCCTCCTCTGCCTCATTTGTGGATCTGTCTGATCTTAAGACCCACACACTTGCTTCACTTTAAGGATCTTAAAGTATTGAAAAAAAAAAAAAAGATTCTTTCAGGGGTAGAAGAGATGGTTCGGTGGCGAAGAGTATCTACCAACTGCTTTTACAGAGGACCCAGGTTCATTCCTGGCAGCTCACAGCCTGGAAGACCTGATGCCTTCTTCTGGCTTCTGGGCTCCACAGGCGCTGCGTAGGTGTGGTACAGGCAAAGTACTAAGTAGGAAGAAAAGCAATTCTTTTCTGTGTACAAATTTCACTATGTCTCTATCCATCGTTTGCCCTCTTCTTTCTATTCTTTTGTGTAACTCATTGATTTGCCTAGACTGGCTGGCCAGAAAGTGCTAGAATTGCAGGCACACACTCCCACATCCAGCGATGTGGTGGATTAACCCAGGCCTTCAAGCGCGCTGGGCAAGCATCACACTCC
>JADRCH010000032.1:896886-969268 GCA_019843965.1 Rhynchomys soricoides | reverse complement strand
CCAGGCCTTCAAGCGCGCTGGGCAAGCATCACACTCCCACATCCAGCAATGTCATGGATTAACCCAGGCCTTCAAGCGCACTGGGCAAGCTTCTAGCTATGTCCCTTTCTTTCTTTCTTTCTTTTTAAAAAAAGATTTATTTATTCATTATATATACAGCAGTCTCCTACATGTATGCCTAAAGACCAGAAGAGGGCACTAGATTTCATTAAAGATGGTTGTGAGCCACCATGTGGTTGCTGGGAATTGAACTTAGGACCTCTGGAAGAGCAGCCAGTGCTCTTAACCACTGAGCCATCTCTCCAGCCCCTATTCCTTTTCTTAACTATGAAAATTTATTGTTACTTTGTTTCTGCCATCAAAATTGATGATCTCCGTCTTTCTCTTTTGTTTTTGTATACCGTCAAAGAGAACATTGACTACTTTCCCAACCTTAAAGTGAACTCAAGGAGCTGGAGATGTAGCCCAGTTAGCACAATGTTTGTCAAGCACGAATGAGGCTCTGGGTTTGATCTATAGCAACACATAACACAGGCTCATATACAATACTTCATTTTGTATGACAGAATCCTTTACATGTTATTATTGACTGGTGTGTGTGTTCGAGTGCACTGCCTATTATACATGTGGAGGTCATATTTTAAAAACTAAATTTATTTATTTAGTCGTGGAGGGTTGGCAGAACTGTGGAGGTCAGAGGACAATTTGCAGGAGTTGGTTCTTTTCTTCCACCATGTTGGTGTCTGAGACAGAATTTGGGTTTTCAGGCTTGGCACCAAGTGCCACTACTTGCTAAACCATCACTCTGGCCTGAGAAAGAATTATTTTTTCTTTTACATTTAAAGATTTATTATTGGGGCTGGAGAGATGGCTCAGCGGTTAAGAGCACACTGACTCTTCTTCCTAGAGGTCCTAAGTTCAATTCTCAGCAACCACATGTTAGCTCATAACCATCTTTAATGGGATCTGATGCCCTCTTATGGTGTGTCTGAAGAAAGTGACAGTGTACTCACATACATAAAATAAAAAAATAAATTTAAAAAGTTATTATTTAAAGGCCAGGTATAGTGGCATATACTTTTAATCCCAGCACTCCAGAAGCAGAAGCATGTGGGTTTCTGTGAGTTTGAGGCCAACCTTGGCTACACAGTGAGTTCCAGGACAGCCAGGACTGCATAATAAAGAGAGCCTGTCTCAAAAAAGTATTATTAATTTTAATTTTTATGTATATGATTATTTTGTCTGCATGTATGCATGTGCACATTACTGTTTACCACAGAAGCCAGAAGAGGGTGCTGGATCCCCTAGAACTAGAGGCGTGGAGGGTTGTTTGTAGCCACATGGATGCTGGGAACTGAATCGAGGCCCTCTGGAAGAGCAGTCAGTACTCTCAACTGCTGAGTCACCTCTGCAGTCCCCAACAGAATTCCAACTGCTAGTTAACACTCCTGTTCTTCAGTGGTTTAAAAAGTAAAGCATTCATCAAATAGCATGTTTTTCTCAGAATATATGTAACTTGTATGATGTTTTATTTATTTATTTATTTATTTATTTATTTATTTATTTATTTTCAAGAAGAGAGTTTCTCTGTGTAACAGAGCCCTAGCTGTCCTGGACTCACTCTGTAGACCAGGCTGGCCTTGAACTCACAGAGATCCACCTGCCTCTGTCTCCCAAGTGCTGGGATTAAAGGCATGCACTTCCATGCCTAGCTGATGTTTAAAAAAATAACTTGAATTGTATAGATTTTCTTTTCCTGGGGTTAGGAAAGGAGACAGTGGGCATAAGGACCTTGGTCACTGTCTATGAGTTGTGAAGTTTGAAAAGAGCTGAGAACGTAGTTTGTTGGTAGAGCACTTGCCTAGCATGCATGGTCCTAGCTTCTGTCTTCACCACCCCACCACACATTCCAAGCTTGATGCTACATGCCTGCCATCAGGAGAAGGAGGTAAGAGGGTTAGAAATTCCAGCTCATTCTTCTCATCACAATGAGTTTGAGGCTGGCTTATGAACTCTATCTCAAAAATAAAACAAACAAAACATTTGAATGAAAACTCAAAGTGCTTTAGGTTTTTAAATACAATTTTGACCATGCATGTCTAGGGTCTTTGGCATACAGGATAGCTATGTCCCAAGATATCTATAAATGTAGCCCAACACATTTGTGGATGAGAATGTCTTGTAACAATGTCAAAATGTTCATCAGCTCTCCTTGAGTCTACAGAATACTTTTATTATTTTTACTTTTAAGTCTTTAAAAATATTTGTAAATTTTATTTAATGTGCATGAGTGTCAATCTGTCTGTGCACCTCGTGCATGCCTGGGGTCAATAGAGGCCAGAAGAGGGATAGGGTCCCTTTGGACTGGAGTCTTAAATGCTTATGAACTGCTGTGTGGGAGCTGGAAATCGAACAGAGGTCCTGTGGAAGAGCTGCGGGTAGTCTTAACTGCACCCTGTGGGACAGCGTATGTTATACTAAGATCTTTCTGTCTGGAGGAAAAAGGTCCACCTTCCACCAGGCCTTCTGTGGGCGGGCTTTCTTCGAGGCCCCACCCACTACGCCCGAGGTCCCGCCCATGGTCACTCAGTGCCCGCCTCCTGGCTCTCTTCTTCCCGACAGCCTTCGCGCGTGGCCTGACGCTCCGCTCCGCAAGATGGCGGCGGACAGTGAGGTGAGTTCCGCACCCAGGGTGCGTCAGTCACTGGGTTCTGCTGCCGACGTCAGTGGCCCTGGGCTTACTGTCTGTGCTCTTCTCTCTCCCCGCAGCCCGAGTCCGAAGTGTTTGAGATCACAGACTTCACCACAGCCTCGGAGTGGGAAAGGTGAGTAGCCTGTTTGGTCCTGTCTGGCCCCGGGCTGCATCACACAGGTGACGCTGGTTCTGAGGGAGACGCCCACGCTTAGTGTCTTCCATGCCCTGGCAGCCGTGGCTTTTTCCGCTTCAGGCATAGAGACAGGTCAGACAAACCCTCAGACTCCGCCTTTAAAACAAGTTGTGTTGACTTCTAGATCACTTCCCTGACACAGAAAACGATTTTCGAGGTCGCTCCTGTGTCTTCTCCTTTCATGCCCGTTTGCCTCAGTTGTCATCAAAGCCGTCAGCTAAACAGCTGCTGTGTTTGCTTCCTGTGTTTATTGGAAGATATTTTTTAGCATACCGATGGCTGATCATCTGCCATCCTCCATCTGCATCTTGTCTTCCGGAAATTAAAAAATTAAAATTCTAATATTTCTCTTTTCCTTTTCTTTCCGTCCATTCCTCCTTCTCTTCATATTTACAAATAGTATGTTTACAGACGTCTTTGGAATGTTTTGATTCACATCATTACATTTTAAACTTGGTCCTGTGCCTAGGCTTCCCAAGCTTGTCAAACTTAGACGAACAACTGAGTTCCGATGAACTTGTTTTATCACCTAAGTTAGTTGAGGTTATTGTTGCAATGTTTGTAGGCTTTACAGATGTGTGGCTCTCATATCAGTTGGCATAGGAAAATATAATAGATCTTTGATGTGCCCATCCTCACACTTCATCGAGCCAGTAAGACTTAACACACTAGCAAGTACTGTGTGCCCTGAACTATCCTAAGATGGGGAAATCAACATAGCGTTAAAAACTCCAACAAATAGTTAAAATGTAAGCCAGTTGGTACTAACTACGAAGAACCAGTTAAGTAGGGAAAACATGGACTACAAAAATTGTTGGAGATATTTTTTGTAGGGAAAAGATAGGAAATACCTGCTTTGAAATTGGGAAGGGAAATACAGGCTAGGTGAGGTGGCACCTGTGTATGATCTTGGCTACTGGGAAGGCTGAGTTGGATCACTTGAGCTGAGGAATTAAGACCAGCCTGAGCAGTCTAACAGATACTGCCTCAAGAGAGGAAAGGGAAAGTGGTTCAGGGTTTAGTTAGATGTGAGAAGAGGCTGACATCGCTAGGCATGTAACTGAGGACTTATCACTGGGAAATAAATAAAATAATAACGTGAGATCAGTTTCCAAAGCCAAAGTGGAGGAGTCTAGAGTTGGTGCACTTGACTAAAAGTTTTCAGATTGACTATGCATCAGAACCTGCTGGTCTCTACTCAGTGTTTCCCATTAGGTTTTAGGCCAAATCCCCAAATTTGCTTTTCTAACATGGTGCCAGGTAATACAGATACCAGCATATCAGAAGATCATATTTAGAAAGCACTGCTGCTTAAGAGAATGGTAAGAGAGTTTGGTCCTATGGTACAAAGGGTTGTTTGGTTTAAATTGTTACATTGTGGTAAAATGAAGTAAGCAGTTTACATTGATTCATAAAGTGGAGCTATAATTAGTTGAATAGAATGAACTAGATTTAGGTAGATGAGCTTGGAAAAGGCTCAATTATGAAATTTTGTTTTGTGCTTAAACGAAAAGATACGTATCAAACAGGAGCACACTTTTGGGCATATTGACTTTAAAGTTGATATTTTGAAGATAGATAGAAACATATAATGGTCTTGGAGGGTGAGTGGTAAGGAAGCATCAATGATTAGTGTTTAGAATGGAAAAATGACCATTTTTCCCTAGTTAAATAATTTAAAATTTCCTGAGGTGAGCTGGAGAGATGCTTAGAGGTTAAGAATACTGTACACTCTTCCAGAAGACCCAGGTTCAATTCCCATCACCCACATGGCAGCTCACAACTGTCTAAAACTCCAGTTCCAGGTTATTTGACACCCTCATATAGATATGCATGCAGGAGAAACACCAGTGCACATAAAATAAAAAATTTAAAAAAAAAAAAAAAAACCCTTTCCCCTGCTGTGTAAAGGTGGAGGCCTAGGCTCAGGTGCATTTAAGATTTGACCTCACCCATAATTCACCGCCATGGCTGAGGAAGCATCGCTGCTAGAGGTGTAATGGATGCCAATACTGCTTCACAAGAAGTGCCGAAGACTGCCCTCAGCCATGATGGCCTAGCATATGACATACACTAGGCTGCCAAAGCCTCAGACAAGCACCAAGCACACACCTTTGTGTGCTTATATCCAATTGTGATGAGCCTATGTATGTCAAGTTGGTGGAGGCACTTTGTGCTGGGCATCAAATCAACCTGATTAAGGTTGATGACAATAACTAGGGGAATGGCCTCTGTAAGATTGACCAAGAGGGGAAGCATCATAAAGTGGTTAGTTTCATTGAAGACTATTTCAATCGCAGGAAATAAATGCGACTTCAAAGTTTCTTAAGCCTTGATTTTTTAATATTTGGATGAAAAGTCCTCATATTGAATGAAAATAAGGACATAAATGGCCCTAGGTGTGGTTGAGAAGAAAGAAAGTTCATTGTAGCTATGAGGGAGAGAACAGGGAGAAGCATCTGGAAGGGGCCAGACATACCTGGGCCAGCAGACTGAACTGGCCATGAGAGATGGTGGGGGAGAGGAAAAGAAGAGAGAAAGAGCAGAGAGAACACATAGCCAAATGGCTGGGCTCTGTAGGAAAAGAGAGGCTAGGGGGAGGGAAGCAAAGCCTGGGTGGGGCTAGAGAGGTTTAGGGTAGGTGGCTGGGTATGCCAGCCAGGATGGCTCTATTACCGGCACTTGTGGTAGAGACCTTGATATGCTAACAGGCACCACTAGCATTGGTTAATGGAAGAGCCATTTGTTCCTTTTGCCAGAGATAAGGAGAATGACTCCTTTTAGCAAGTAGGAACAATCTTAAGTCCCTAGGAAATGTTGGCTTTTGTCTAAATGTCAGATTGGCAAAAGGAATTTAAGTCCTAACAAGCATGTTATATACCATATAGATTGAGAGGACCAAGTAGAAACTTAATTTTGAATGTCCATGTGTAAGACACAGTGTAAGACATTAGGGATTTAGTAGCTAGTAAAAGCACATAAGGCTTAGTATGCTCATTGACCTGGGTTCGGTCCCTAGTACTGTGGTAAAAAAAGAAAAAATAAGGTTCATTCTTCCCCCGCCTCCCCTCCCCCCATTTTTGATTTTTTGAGACAGAGTTTCTCTGTGTAGCCCTGGCTGTTCTGGAACTTGAACTGTGGATCAGGCTGAGCTCAAACTCAGATCCACCTGTCTCTGCCTTCTGAGTGCTGGGATTAAAGGTGTGTACCACTGCACATGTACCCTCCCCATCCCCTGGCTAAGGGTCCTGCTCTTAGTGAACGTATAGTCTAGAAAGACATGAGTCAGATAATGTGACTAGTCTGTAGTTATAAGCTAACCTGAAAGCTACAACGGGGAAGTGGAAAGAAACCTGTTTTTCCATGTACAAAAGAACTTAGTATAGGAAAAGGAGTACTCGACTCATTAGCTAAGATATGGAGAACCGTTAAAGAAAAAGTTACCACAGTTTCCTAGTCAAATCTCAATATTTGTAGGATATAATTGTCTCCTAGCCAGTGCTCAAATTCACAAGTAAAGTATTTTAAGGTGTTTCTTTGGGGTTGGAGAGATGGCTCAGTAGGTAAGAACACTGGCTGCTTTCCCAGAGGTCCTGAGTTCAATTCCCAGCACTCACATAGTGTTCACAACCATCTATAACAGGATCTATGTCCTCTTCTGTCGTTAGGCATACATTCAAGTAGAGCGCTTACATACAAACATAAATAAATATTTTTTTAAAAGATGGTTCTTTTACTCTGAAAATTATTTTTAAAATTATTTTTATTGTAGCAATAATACCTTGTAGTAACAAAAAAATACTTTTAAACCTTCTACAAAGATAATTATTAAATTTTGACTTATTTTCTTTTAATTGTGTGTGTGTAAATTTTTTTTAGATCAAACTATATCTATGCTTGTTTCTACGACTTTCTTTTTTCAGTTAACATATGGACCTTTTTCTTATTTCCTCAAATGTTCTTCAGAGCCATTTTTAATGGGTATTCATTGGTCTACTGAATGGATGCATCATTAACTAACTCTTTGCTGCAGTTGCACATTAGAATAGCTTCCAGTTTTTACTTTCATGAAAAGCACAGTGTAGTTTCAGTGCTTTTCTGTGCAGGTAGGGGTTGCTTGGGATGGAACTGAGGCTCACTGGTAATACAGCCGATTGTACCACTGAGCTGTAGTCCTGGACCCTTGCAGTGTATGCTTAATGTGTATTTTTGCTCCCTTCTGCATAGTTTACATTTTTATTTGTTTGGTAAATGTAAACTTATTTTTTAGTTCATTCATTTTCAAATTTAGTAATTGTCACGCCTGTGAACTCCCTCAAAGTAAATTCATATATGAATAACTATTGTTTTAATTTTAAAGAGTTAATGAGAAGGTTCAGTTAAATCACAAACCGATTTATTATTTGATGTCATTACTTTTTTAAAAGAAATGCATTAACTCATGCTAATGAAGAAAAAATCTGATCCCTTTGACTACAGTTGATTTTAATTACTTAGAAGCACTTTCTAGATGTTTTAGGTAGCAATTGCAGCTGCTAGATTGGATCACATTCTTCTCATAAGCAGCTTGACAGTTTTTATTTGCTGATGTTCAGCAAGTTGCTAGTCAAGTATAGTCTACTTTTAAAGATTTGTTTTATTATATGTGTAAAGTGTTTTTACTTGCATGCATGTGTGTGCATCACATGTGTGTCTGATACCATCAGGCCAGAAGAAGGCATTGGATCTGCTAGAACTAGAGTTAGAGGTCGTTGTAAGCCGCTGTTGGTGCTGGGAATGGAAATTTTAAGGGCAGGGAAAAGTGATCAGTTGTATAACTCTCCTTAGTAAGTATTATTTTAATCTGTCAGTTTTTGCTTCTCTTCTAAATTTATTGTATCATATTAAAGGAGGAATTGTTCTTAGTTTATGTTTTGTGGAAAGAATGCTTTTATTGACTGAGTAGATTTAAATGAATCTTGAGCTAGACAACATTGTTTCTACTTTAATTCTATATCCTTAAGTTAGGCTCACATATTAAACTTGTTGAGCATTCTCTTATCGAAATATTAGAATGTAAGGAAATGTCTTTTTAGAGAAATTGAATAGTACTAGGAAAAAATGTTTGGTTATATATTTAGAAAGTATTCCCTCCTTTTTAGGTTTATTTCCAAAGTTGAAGAAGTCTTGAATGACTGGAAACTGATTGGACACACTCTGGGAAAGCCACTGGAAAAGGTCAGATCTGTTTGCTTGTATCTCTAGATTGGTATTTACTTTGAAATCTTTTTTTTTTTTTTTATGCCCCTTGCTATAAATAATGCATTTGCATTAAATATTGAATTTTTAAGTTATATAAAGTCTTATGAACATCAAATAACATCTGGGAGAATTTGGATTTGAATTTGTAGCAAATATGTGTAAGATATTTGCAGAACTTATTTTTTTGATTGATTTGGATTTTTTTGAGACAGGCTCCCACTGTGTAGCTCTGGCTGTTCTGTAGATAGATCACTGTGGTGACTAGGCTGGCCTCAAACTCACAGAGATCCACCTGTTTCTACCTCCCCAGTGCTGGGATTAAAGGCATGTGTCACCAGGTCTTGCCTCTAAAACTTTTTTAAAATTATAAAGTTTTATATGATAAATTTCTTTGTATGGTTTCATTAATTTCTTCTGAGTTTACTTTTCTCAAAATCTAAGTTTTCCTTTAGCCAGTAAATACTTTTTCAGGTTTTTAAATTGATCAGAGAGAAATTGGACGTACCAATAGTTTATTTAGTAAGGAAACTTCTTGGTACAATAACTTATGTAATTATCAGCTACAGCTACGTTACTCAGTTTGTACTGATATTGTGCTAATAAACTACACTTTAGATGTTTCCTCAGGAAAGTATTTTGAGAATAGACTTCTCAGTTTACTGAAGGGATATAATTTGATCTTAAGCTGATATAGATGCTTAGTTAATTAAAAATACACACACACACACACACACACACACACACACACATTTGTAGGCAGGCATTGGTTCTCTCCTTCTATGAAGTGGGTCCTGAGGAGTCTAAATAGGTCATCAATCAGTGGTATCAATTGATACCAGGCTGGCTTTGAACTTACAGAGATCTACCTGCCTCTGCTTCCTAAGTGCTTGGATTTAAAGCATGCATCATCACCACCTGGCTCCTAAATTCTGTTAAAGTCAAATTGATCATGGTTTTAATTTCCTGAAAAGACCTTTGAATCTCAGTAGCTGCTAGGAGGTTTCAGCTTCATGGTGTAGAACCATCAACTCGGGACTCCCTTGAGACCAACAGGACACGACACTGATGTACTTAGCAAAGGATTTTTAATTAGACAGCTCGAGCTGGACCACCATGAAATGGTGATCCTGAGGGCAGGAATGGTTGAATATTTAAGGGCAAAAGCTGCAAGCAGGTGGGGGCTTGGGAACTGCGTCAAGGCTTGCCATCCATCAAGACTTGCAGAACAGTGATGTCACACAAGGCTGGTCAAGGATGTGATTAGTTCCTGGAACAGTCTGCACCTTCAGTCCAGGAGTTTAGGTTCCCAGGCCCTCAGAGTAGGTCAGGCACAAAATGGAATCCGAAAATCAAGATGGAGTGAGTTATGCTGTCTTTTTAAGTCTCAATGGTAGTGATAACAGAATTTAGATAATAAGATCTTTTTCCTGTATGATTATGAGCAAAAAAGCAACTAAATATAGAAATTGCAGTATTTAAAATATGTTGAAATATACAGAATAAATTTGTATCCTATGTTAAAATATTTTTATTTAAATTTTTGAATAATGGCATCAAGAAACCCCGGTCATAAAGATACAAATCTTGTAAGGGGGCTGACTCCAAATTCCTGAGGAACATGCACTTTGTCAAGAAGCACAACAGGAAAGACCTGAAGAAGATGCAGGCCAACAATGCAAAGGCAGTGAGTGCACACACAGAGGCCATCACGGCCCTTGTGAAGCCTCAAGCCTTCAAGCCCAAGGTGCCAAAGGGCCAAGCTGCAAACTCAGCTGCCTGGCTTTCATTGTTCACCCCAGTCTTGGGAAGTGGATTCGAAGCTACATGGCCAAGGGGCATCGGCTCTGCCAACCAAAGCCCAAGATTCAAACCAAGGCAGAGGCCAAATCTCCAGCTAAGGCCCAGGCTGCAGCTCCAGCTCAGGCTTCCAAAGGTGCCCAGGTCCCTGTGAAGACCCCATAGAAAAGGTTCCTGCCAATGTGAAGACAGATGGACTGCTGGGACACACCTACCTCCACACTATTTGCAAATGACCAGTGTCCTTTGCTGTTTTTACAAATAAAAATGAGTTTACGTTTATGGTAGCTTCATATTCCAGGCACATAGTTGAGGCTGTAGAAGTGTCAGCTTGAGCCTGTTTCTTTCCTAGTGTGTGGGCAGATGGAGAAAGCAGCAAGGTTTAAATGAGCTCAATTGGTAGGATCAAGGACAGTGTAAGGACAGGGTTAATTTGGTGTAGAAAAGGGGTGGTTCACACCCTTGATCTCAGCACTCAGGAGGCAGAGGCAGGTGGATGTCAGTGGTTCGAGGCCAGCCTGGTCTACAGAGCTAGTTCTAGGACAGCTAAAATAGACCTTGTCTTGAAAAAACCAAAGCAATGAGCTGTAGTTTTTCTCTAGCTTTTCCATATGTTAAATATGGAACAGATACAAACTAAATAGTTGGGATTCCTTTATTTGCATTCACTCAGACAGTGGGTGTTTTAAGAATCATTGAAGTAGTGGAATAGAGGGCTTGTTTGTTTTTTTTTTAAACTTTTAAGTTTTTAAGAAATTACATGAGATTCAAACACTGAAAATTCAGTGTCTCTAAAATGTAGTGAAAAAGCAATGTTGAGCTGCTCACACATCCTTTTAGGGAAATAAGACCATTTAAAATACGATCTTTATATTTTTCGTTTTCATTTTTGTCTAAGGAGTAAACATAGTGTTTACTGTGTCTTTGGGTATCACATAGGAAAACAACTGGTGTTTTATTATGTTTCCTACTTCAAATGTGAAGTTTGGAGGAGATTTTTGTTATATTTGGTAATGGTTGGCCTTCTTACTTTTGTTGTGTAAATGGCAAGAAAGCTCTTTTTAGTAACAGTGATACCTGTGGGCTGTAAAGTCGTATGGCTTTAGAGTTCTGGTTTTGTTGCTCACCTGTGTATGACACTGTGTTCTCAGTCAGTATTAGCTGTTACTACTGCCACTCTATTACATATGTTCAGAGGCTAGAGAATGACACATAAGTAAGAAGGACTATAAACAAATAGAAGATAAGCATGTAGGACAACGTAATGCATTTTCTGGTAATAAGAACGATTCATTGTTCCTTGGAGTACACAGTTGTTAAAAACATCTAGTACCTAAGAGGGAGTGTTATAACGAATCCATGGCTGAAAAGCTCTAGTTTAAGATAGATGAGAGGCCTCTGCGGATGTTTTTAGATGTTTCTCAATATTATGTATTTTTAAACTATATGAGTGATAAGTAAACTTTTCAGCATGAAAGTTGTAAAGTCGTCATTATAAATCTTGAAACTTAATCTTGTCCGAGATGTATGTTGATAACTAGAACCATACAAATACTTTTTTTCATTTTTTGAGATTTTAATCACAACATTTCTTCCCTTTTCTTCCTCCAATCCCTCCCATATAACCCCTCTTGAATTCATGGTCTCTTTTTTTCATTGTTTTTGCATGCATGCATGTATTTATGTATATATGTACACATAAATATATATATGTATCATGTCTTTATACATACACATTTGCACACACACATGTTTTAGTGTATACACACACATACGTATATACATACATACATACATACATGCTTATTTCTAAATATAACCTGTTTGATCTATATAGTGCTACCTGTATGCATGTTTTCAGGGCAGACTGATTGGCACTGAACAACCAGTTTGTGTGCTCTTCTCTGGGAAAGGCCACCTCTTCCATTTCCTGCTTTCCTTAATTGCCTATAGTTCTTCATGAAGGATTGAGGCCTTGTGGGCTTTACTTTGTCCAGTTTGGCATGTTGATTGGAGTCCTCCTTGTTCAGCTTACTTTGGGCAGTCATACTGGTGAGAGTTTTGGGTTGTAGCTTCTAATATTATTAGGAAACACAATCTAAAAGCAAACCCTTTATTCTCTGACTCTTTACAATCTTTCTTCCTTCTCTTCTGCAGTCTTCCTGAATCATAGGAGTGTACAGGAGTTACAGGAGAGATTTGTAGATGTATCCCATTGGGACTGGGCTCCACAACTCTGCATTTTGACTGGTTGTGGTTTTTGTTAGTAATGTTTTCTATCAGTGCAAAAAGATGTTTCCTTGATAAGCGGTGAAGACTACTCTTAACTGTAAGGACAAATGTTTATAGATTGTTGTTAGGGATTATGCTGGTTTAGTAAATTAGTGGCTGTAGATTCTCCTCCAGTAACCATGACTTCACTAACACTGAATACTTACCTACATTTCCAGTACCGGTTATAGTTTTCCTCTTGTTGATGGGGTCTTAAGTCTATTAGAGAGCAGTTATTACCACCAAGATATGTGTGCTACTACTGCATCTGTAGTTATTGTACCATGTTGGTCATTGCTGTGGTTCATAGGCATCATGGCTAGGTAGAACTGTTGGGTGCCTCCCTTCTTTGGAAGCTTGCATGACACCTTCTGTTACCATGAAAGCTAGTACTCATGGAGGGGGCATTCAGATTAGTTGCAGCTCAAGGGGCTCTGGGCTCTGATTCTGAAGTACATGCTATCTTCAGAAATAGGAATTTACCTTCTTCCTCTGGAGGGAAACCAAGGGCAAAAGCACTAGGCAGTATGTCTTGGGAGTCTCTTGGACATACATTGTGATGACTGTTGAATAAACTGGCTCTTTTTGTTGTTGTTGTTGTTGTTGTTTTTTTTCTTTCTCTTGTTAAATGCAGGGTATATTTACTTCTGGCACATGGGAAGAGCGATCAGATGAAATTTCCTTTGCTGACTTCAGGTTTTCAGTCACTCATCACTATCTTGTACAAGAGTCTCCTGATAAAGAAGGAAAGGATGAAGAATTGGAGGGTATGGGGTTTTTTTTTGGGGGGGGGTCATGTTTGTACAGTCTCTTAAGAGTCTAATTTTTAGTTATTAGTTTAGTTCTCATAGCTCAGTAATACCCATAGGAGGAACTTTTTTGTAACCACTTTGAAGTAGCTGATGTGCTAGTACTACATGTGAAGTAGAGGAAGAGCCACAGTGACGGGCACTAAAATTGATTGAACCAGCAGATATTTACTGAATGACTCACGTGCTGAGTATCCTGCTACGTCTGTTTGAATGTGCGTTTCAGTAGGGAAGATAAGGTGTGGGAGTAACTGTAAAAGGAGTAGGGAGTGATAAATGGCATGCTAAGGACAGGTGAAATTCCACTCACGTTGTGGGGCGCCTTCATCAGGAGGTCAGGTGAGGTTATTTGGAGACTGAGGTAAGCCAGCTAGCCTGTGAAGGAGTACAAGTAAAGGCAATTTGAGGGCTGATGAGTGGACCTACTGTAGGAAGTGCCCGAGCATTCTGATTGTTTGGGCTGGCTAGTTCTCTACCTTTCTAAACTTATCTCATCTGTACTTCATACCTGGAGGGTTACTGTGGAATTTAATAAGACATTGAACCTAAGCCCTGACCCCAGTATCTGATGTACACTAGCGGTTTATTTAGTAAATGGGGATTATGTAATCTACAATCTGCTCTGAGATGCACTAGTGTGTAACAGGGAGCAGGAGGTTTCAGTTGCTAATCAAACACAGTACTCAGTAGTCCTCCCTTTGTCTTAGGGGGTTCATCCCAAGATGCCTGAAATCATACATAATACCAAACCAACTATATAGCATGTTCTACAAATACATCTGTGTGAAAACACAATTTATAAATTATCACTATGAGAGATTGCCAACAATAATTAGTAAACTAGAACAGTTAACGTGATACACTATGAATGAAAGTTACTGAAAAATAAGTTATTTTTGAAAATTTCCATTAAATATCATTGAACCATATTTGGTAGAAAACTCCAGAAAGCAAAAGGTGGTGTAATTGTACCCATCATAATCTTTCTAAAAATAAGTAGATACAATATGTTCTTTTGAGCAAAGCAGGTTATCACTTAAAAGCATGAGCCTAAAGTGTCTGCTTTTCCTGGTAGGATGGTGTGATACCTTCTCTGTTATATATGTTCCTACAGACAAAACTGTGTGACTTCCGCATTTAGAATGAGAAAGTAGAGTGATAACATGACCAAACAGACATATATATGTAAGATAATTATGTAGCAACACAAAGCAAATGAAGATGAGTATCTTTTATGGAAGGAAGAGCAGGCGGGAAATGTTTGCATTTCGTGGGATGATAATCAAGGATATTTGAGTCTATATTATACTGATAAATGAAAAGAACTTGAAGATGAAGTTTTGTTGGTTTTAAGAAAGGTCTTGTGTTAGAGTTAGGCGGCCAGAGATGAGACAGCTTTGGAGGAGTGTTTCTGAGATGAACAGACGAAGAGGGTTGCTGTAAGAGAAGAGGACAGTACGAAGGCACTGTTGCTTGTACATGCTGTACTGTGCAGTTTCCTTTCTAGGTGGTCGTGAGCAACGCTGTAACTAATGGAGTTAGAAGAAAAATTTTAGTTAGCCTAGAGATACACGTTTAAAGCTGTGTTACCAACAGTAGGAGACCAAGGGCTGACTTTCATTGTTTTGGAGTTCTTTATTATTTTTGGTTAATCAGGGTTTCAAAATATTGGTGCTTTTCCACTTATCTTAGAATATTAGTAAAATACATAATAAATTTGCTAAAAATTATAACTAAAAGATATATTTTATAAGTAAATATTATATTTATGTTTTAAAGTTCATTATACATTTATTGATGCATGTAATGATAATCTGTGTCAGTTCCTGATTATGGATCAAGATATAAGTGCTAAAGATACATGGATTAGAAATGAGACATTGAGTAGAGAAAGATTTTGTAACAATTTTGGAGATGTCTAGGGTAATGGAAAAAGCTAGCTATAAGAGGTGACAAGGATTTGTCAGGAGTCTGCACTGACCATTGCTAGTCTGCAGTCTATAAAGATATGCTTTCCTCAGAGTATATATAAAATCACTTAAAAATTTAAAGTTTAAATGGACTTTTTTCTTTTTTACTCTCAAATGTTTCTGTAGATGCTATTCCACAGTCAATGCAAGATTTGTTATGTATGAATAATGACTTTCCTCCAAGGGCACATTGCCTTGTTAGATGGTACGTATCCTTTTTATTCAGATGTTTTGTGTGTGTGTGTGTGTTGTTGTTGCTTGTTTGTTTGTTTTGTGATCGGATTCTTCTACATAGCCCTGGCTGTCCTTGAACTCTGTAAAGACCAGGCTGACCTCAAACTCACAGATCTGCCTGCCTCTGCTCTCCAGGTGACAGGATTAAAGGTTTGTGCCACTGCACCCAGCTAATGTGTGTGTTTTAAGGTGAGCCCAAGACTATTTGAGGTCAGTGATTGACAGCGACTGCCTGTTACTAAAGCTCTTTATTATAGCAACAGGCACAAAGCACAGTCAGCAGAAGACAAGAATTAAAAGCCTACTGACATCAAGCTTGGAAGAAGTTTTTAATAAGATCCTACAGGTTATACTCAGTCCCCTTCACAACAAATTATGACCACATATGAACCATCTATCAGGAACACTTTTCAGAGGCTTGCTCACTCTTCAAAGTTTGAAGGACTTGGTCAGTAGGGATACTTTGTCTGATAGTGTATATCAAAATTCAGACTTTCCAAAGGAAAACAGGTGTAAAATATAACCATATTATTTGCACAAGCATTTTAAATACACCGAGTAAGTTTTTATCAACTTGTGAATGATGAGAACCTTCTTCAGGTCCAGATTCTTAGATGCTAACCAAGAGCCAGTTTGATAGGCATCTCTCAGGACTACTGTCTTGTGCTTGCTCTGAACTCTTTTGCACACTGCACATTATAACCCAGAGTGATACCTATTTGCAGTTCTGATGAATAGTAGAGAACACTTAAATATCATAGATTTAGTGTGTATTATTATAAATTAAGTAAAATGTTGACTTCAAACAGTTACGTGATAAGATCAAAAACTACATGTCTAAATAACTATAAATGTGATAACATTAATGCAAGAGGCACCTCACATTTGAAGTTTTGTGATCTTTCTCAGTTATTCAGTCTGAACATTATGTTGGAGGGTACTTTTAGTATACTATCTAGAGAACTAACTCAGTGGGTAGAGTGCTCAGCGTGCATGAGACTCTCAGTTTGATACATAGGACCTCATAAACCCAATGTGGTAATATATGCCAGTAATCACAGTACTTGAGGGATAGAAACAGGAGAGACCCTGTTAAAATGTTTACTATATTGCTGGTAGTTACTAGGAGATTGTTCTCTTTCATCTTTCCTACAAATTAGAAAAACAGCAGCCAACTATTTGAAAATGAAACATATTAAATGTGCCTGTATCTTCTTTCATTTAAAAAACGTTTTAAAACACTTACTGTGAGCCAGACACAGACATACCAAAATATGTTCCTAATGTCAGTAAGCTATGTCTTTGGTAAGGAAATAAACAGTGACCACACTATGTGATAAATGCTCATGCACTGCAGATTTGATGGAAGATCTATCCCCCTAATACACATAGATCAAGTCAGGAAAATGTTTGTTAGAAGAGCTGATAATGTACCCTAATCCTCAAGGACACAGAGAGTAAGCCTAGCTGTTTTGATTTGAGGGTGAAATGCCCACCATGGTCATCAGTCAACTGGTGGGCCTTTTATAATCTTTGGTAAACCAGTGTGTTTATCTTTCATTTCTATGACTTTGAATCCTTCACTACTTCATAAAAGTGGAATATTTATCCTTTTGTGACTTACTGGCTTATACTTTCAAGGTTCATTTATGTGCATTTATTCTGTTTTAAGGGTAACTATTCCATTTTATGGTTTTGTGTGTTGGCTCAAGGTGTTTATGGGCGTTCGGGCTGTTTCATTGTTTGGACGCCATGAACAGGAGTGCCTGCTTTTGTTCTTTTTGGTCTAGACCGAGAAGGGATTGCTAGGATGAACGGTAGGCCATTTTTAATTGAAAACATTTTATTATTATTCTTGGTATGCAGTTCACTTTGTAGTTTTGGCTGCCCGGACGTGAACTCAGGAAGGCTCTTGTCAGTGAGTGTGTACTGCCACACCTGGCCTTCTGTGGTAGTTTAAAGACCTGTCTCTCAGCAGCTTTGCTGCGTCCCGTCCTCACTGGAAAGCCAGAGTTCCGGGTTAGGTTCTCTTTTCCTTTTTGATAATAGTGATTGTGAAGTGTTTCGTGATGACTCTGATTCTCATGCCTTCTGCTTCCTACTGATGGTCATCATCTTTTTATGGAGTCTTAAAAACATTTGTGTAACTTTTTGGGAGATGATAGCTGTCCGCCTTTGTTCATTAAAATAATCTAGTTGCTTAGCTGGCCAGGGTGGTGTACACCTTTGATCCCAGCACTTGGGAGGCAGAGGCAGGCAGATCTTTGTGAGTTCTAGATTAACCGGTGATATAAGACCCTGTCAAGCCGGGCAGGGCAGTGGTGGCGCACGCCTTTAATCCCAGCACTTGGGAGGCAGAGGCAGGTGGATTTCTGAGTTCGAGGCCAGCCTGGTCTACAGAGTGAGTTCCAGGACAGCCAGAGCTACACAGAGAAACCCTGTCTCGAAAAACAAAAAAAAACCAAAACCAAAAAAAAAAAAGACCCTGTCAAAAGAAGGGGAAAAAATTAGAAAAACCTAGCTGTTTACTTTTTATTGTTGCTAGTTTAGTTTTTTGCACACACTTTCTTGCTCTTTCTCTTTTAATACCTATACTAGTGTTTGTTGACTTGGTAAAAGGACTAGTTTCAAGTCTCAAGTAGAGCTTGTAAGGAAATTTAAACCAATGAATTATTTTGACAGCTAACAGATCATAATGATAGGAAAAGATGCTAAAATTCAGAGAAGAGTGTATGTTTAATGGAGGTCATCATTTAAGCTAACTTCTTAAGAAATGATTTGGATGTGGAGATTTAGTGATGGTGTGTGTGTGTGTTTGTGTAGCATTTCATACAGAAAAATAAAGCATAGAGGGTAGAAGATCTTGCAGGAGAATAAAAAACCTTTTACTTAGGCACCAACGGTTTATTAAATCAAAAGGGTTATTTGGTAACAGATGTCAGTGTCGTCAGGAAGGCAGATGTTCTTGTTTTCTGGAACTTAACTTCCAGGAATGTACTGTTCAGATACATCTGTAGAATTCACATTAAGTAATTTCGACACCAGCTCCCTGGGAGCAGAACTGGTCAGTAGAGATTGGTCCATGGAAGTTAGGATCAGATGGAACATTTTTGGAAGAGCATCAAGGAACTTGATTTCTTCAAGGACAAGTCATTCACATCCTGGGTTCTTTCAGTTATCTGCTGCCGCCTCCATATGGTGAATCTTGATTTCATGTGTCAGAGAGTGGAGATGAGCTGAGGACTGAAATAAATTTTGCTCATGAATCTTTGGAGGAAACCCTTAAATTGAGTCAGAGTCACAGTGGCATCTGAACAGTAAACAGTGTGAGTTAGACTTTAAGGACAAGGTTTTTTGTTTGTTTTTTTATTAGGAGAGGATTTATTAAAATAGGCTTACAAGACAGTCTGTGTCTCAGCAGTTCTGATCTGTTGATCGAGGGAAAGCAAGAGTTTTTATATACTGCATTCCAAGGGATTTCTTGAGAAAGTTCATTAAAACCAGGACTCAACACATGCAGAGACTAAAACAGGCAAGTGATATGAGTGATGTCATTCATAAATTATTTTCTTTATTTAAAAATTACTAAATAAAATTCACTTACGAGACGAAGGAGATGAGTGGTTGACGGGCAGAGGAGGACATCAAGTCGGCCTTAAAGTATCCCTGTTTTCTAAAAGTTAGCCAGCTGGGCTGGGGCAGGGCTCAGCTGATAAGAGCACTGGCTGCTCTTCTAGAGGAGCTGACTCCCAGCACCTACAGGGGGCGCACAACATCTGAAACTCCGGGTCCAGGGGACCCAATACCCTCTTCTGGCCTGTGTTAGCACCAGGCATGGATGTGGTGCATAGACAGACATGCAGGCAAATCACTCAAACACATGCAGACACACACATATTTGTGGCTTTAATGACTTGGCAAGTAAATGAGAAAGTACCATTGCTGTAGACACCATAGCAAGAGGAAGCCACATCCTAACAATGCTGTCACCTCTGTCTACTGTGTGTCCTGGAGTAACAGAACACAAGAAATCTTTTAGGATACTCTGTGATGACTGTATCTCAGCACAGTCCATGTATATCAGGGCTGATAATTATTTCCCTGGCATTCAGGTAGTCTAGCTTATTTTCTACAGTGCCAGACACAGTACTGCCAGTTATTTAAGGTGAGAATTCACTTAATTCTTTGATACTGTAAACTGGAGGTGTGTGTGTGTGTGTGTGTGTGTGTGTGTGTGTGTGTGAGTGATGTGCACCATGGTGTCCTTGTGGATGTTGGAGGAGAGCTTTGTTGTTAGTTTTCTTTTTTCTTTTTATGGGGGTTCTGAGGATTGGACTTAGGTTGTGAGACCTGCGTGACAAGAGCCTTCTTACTAGCCTTGTAAGCTGATTTTTTTGAGACAAAATTGTTTTTTAATGGTTACTATAATTTCAACAAATGACTTTATTTCTAGTAAATAGAGGGGATGAAAAAGACGGAAGTACTTCTTAAAGAAAAGTCGGCCTGAGGTTAGCTCAGTGGCAGGGCAGTTACCTAGCCAGCATGAGCTCCTGCTCTTGACCCCTAATCCTCCAGGGAGAAAAATGAAAAAGAAATTCAGGCTCAGCAGGTGAAAATGCTTGGGGCATAATCCTGACAACCTAAATACAATCACTGGAGCCCACTCACAGAGAACTGACTTCCGAAAGTTATCCTTTGGCCTTCACTGTGCACTGTGGCACAGGCATGGCTACATATACATATACACACTGGATTTTTTTTTTTTTTTTTTAAATAAAGTTTCAAGTGTAGATGCATGCAGCTGCCATGTGAGGTGGGAATAGGGGGGAGTAAAAAGTCTGCTAGTACAGATTTGCCTTAGATTTTCTGTAGGGAAACTTAATCATACTTTTCAAATAATGGCTGTCTTTCCTGGGGCAATTCTCTCTTGAAGGTATGGCCTGCGTGAGTTTGTGGTGATTGCTCCTGCTGCACACAGTGACGCGGTTCTCAGTGAATCCAAGTGTAACCTTCTCCTTAGTTCCATTTCTATTGCTTTGGGAAACACCGGCTGGTAGGTACACTTCACAGATGTTGAAAATATGTTAAAATACTTAGTAGTAATGTAATTCATGAAGGTAATTGGTTATTAACTGTTTTTTTTTCTATAATGAAGAATTTAGTAGCTACTGTTGCACATTATTCTAGTAGAATTAGGTACGTGAGGATGAAATTGGAGCTGTGATGGTGGAGCACTCAAGAGGCCTGGGCAAGAGGATCATAAATTTAAGGCCAGCCTGGACTGCACAGTGAAACCTTGTCTCAAAAGAAAAACAAACCCAAGACCCCCAGAAGGAGTATAATTAATTAATAAAACCGTTTTGGAGGTCCTTCCTAAAGAAAATCCAATGTTCTTTGTATATTTCAAATGAGGGATAAATTTTGCTACAAAGTCTAATTTAAAAATTTGTATAGTATTAGACATTATTTTGGGATTAACTTTTCAATGAATTATTTTTATGTATTTTTGTGACTCCTCTCCTCCTCTGTTTTGTTTTTGAGACAAGGTCTCACTCTGTAGGCCTAGGTGATTTGGTGCATCAATTTCTCCACTAGTAAATTTACAATAAGAGTCTCCTGGTCTATCTGATATGCAAAGGAAACACAACTCGAAGTAGCTGAATGGATAAAGCTACTTTATCCATTATTATATATACTTTATTTAAATATACTTTATTTAAATATACTTTATTTAAAATGTTCTTAAATACTCACACCTCAGAACAGAGAGTTGCTGAGCATGGTGGCACACACCTTCTAATCCAGGCACCCAAGGAGAAGAGGCAGGCACATCTACGTGAGTTTGAGGCCCTAAGGAATATTTGGACTTTTTAAAATTTTGTTATGTGTTAGTAGCATAAGCTTAGCCTTTGGTGGTAGAGCTGTCTTTCCAGTCATTTCCTCCTGTGAAACAACTGGCAAAGCTGTATCTACAGAGGAGCATTGTAACGTGGGAATGACTTCATAGCCTGTTCTTGTAATTTACCATATTTGTGTTCTAGAAACACCATAGATGTATACCAACCATTGTTCTAAGGGGAAACACACGGGTTCTTATGAGGTTTGGTCACATTCTTATCGGCTCTCAACTTTATTTTCTTGTTTCATGTATGTTTCTGTTTAAAGATGTCATACTATGCTCCTATATATTAATGTGTATTGTTGATCCACTGAGATTCAGCTCACAGCCAACTCAGGAAAGCTTGTAACTCATGTTCAGATGAATCGTTTTGTACACCTGATGAATCGTTTTGTACACCTATCTTCTGTCTATAAGACATATGAGAGCCGTCTGGCTCTTAGGGACACTGCTTTCAGATCCACCTAGATCATCCAAGGACACCTTTTTATAGTCTGACAGTTGAAACAGGAAGGTACATCAGTACCTAATATGAGTTCATCTGAAACATTAACTTAGAGACTTAGAATCTTTCTGCTCTGCAGAACTGCACATAACTCTGTGCTGCTAGTATTGTTTTGGGGTTACAGATGTGATTTAGTGAGTAGGCTAATTTACAGAAGCAGAAACCTGTGAGTAGTGAGAATTAGCTCTACCTTTAAATGGTAAATACTTCACCACAAAGTTGGTCTTAAAGTTTTCTTGCTCAAGTACTAGTAGGCCTCATCAGTTTGATAGGGTGAGGAGAGGAAAAACTTAAGTGTGTCTTTATAATAAATGAGAATCTATTTAAAAATTTTCTTCCTGTAGAAATTTAAAATATTTAAAATTAAAATAACAAGAACAGTTTTGAGGTTTAGGATTATTTACAGTTTAATGAGTGAGCTTAATTTCTGGTCCTTTTTTTTTTTCTCAATTCCTATAGCCAGGTACCATTGTTTGTCCAAATACATCACAAATGGCGACGAATGTACATGGGAGAATGTCAAGGTCCTGGTGTTCGAACTGACTTTGAAATGGTTCATCTTCGAAAAGTGCCGAATCAGTACACTCATCTGTCAGGTCTGCTGGACATCTTCAAATCAAAAATTGTGAGTTGACATGAGTATTGTCAGTCTTATTTGGAATACAGATAAAAGTAGTGGTGTGGTAATTTGAGCATATAGAAATTTTCTAACATCAATAACATAATAAGTTATAATCAAACTTGATTAGCAAACTGAACTCAAATATGTAAATGAAACTTATTATTTTATGTATTAGCTAGAAAATTAATTGAAGAGTTGGAGAGATGGCTCAGCAGTTCTTCCAGAGGACCTGGGTTCCATTCCAACACCCACATGTGGCTCTCAGCCTTTTGTAACTCCAGTTCCAGGGACTCCAGTGTCCTCTTCTGACCTCTGAGGGCTCCAGATACACACATGGTGCACAGATATATATGCAGCAAACCCCATAAACCTAAAATATAAAAAGAAAAATTAACTGCGAAGAAAAAACAACCAACTGATACCACATGTCTCTTTAGTGTGATCCTTTAGGAAGACTCACCGGGTAGTGTTTCTGCCAGGGTGTTTAACGTAAATAAAAATATGTAAGAGCAATCGTTTATTTCCAGAGTTGAACCCTTTTAACAAACTAATTGGCCTGGACTCACGAAGAGAAAAGCTGTAGCTGTTTAGATTAAAGAAGAGTGGGAGGTGGCTGCTGCATGCAGTGAGTGGTTTTCATTTGGTCAGAGCAGCACACACAGGAAAGATCTGATTGGGGATTGTTGGGATGGTTTTAATGTGTACTGAGTATTTAAAAACAGTGTCGATGTTAAACTTCTTATGTTAATCATTGCAGCTGCATAGGAAAGCTACCCTTAAGTAGTAGCTGAGGTATTATTGAGAAGTGAACTGCCTTAATGATTATAAATTTTAAAGGGCTCAGGAAAATACATGTATACACATGTAGAGGGGAGGGTTCTGTCCCACAGAACTTGGTAACAGTTGGAGGGTGTGTGGGGAGCGGGGGAAGTAAAACCTGGAGTGTAAAAAAAAAAGTCATGTAAATGTTGATTATATTCATTTTCCAACCTTTCTGAGGGTTTTACTATTTTAAAAAGGAATTTCTCTTTTTTAATAGGTATTGCTTGTTAGGACTAGAACTTGATTAGAAAAAACATGGGACCAGAGATTTGGCCTAGTAGTAGAAAGCTTGCCTAGCATGCGTGAGATTCTTTGTGCCAGTACTGGAAAGGAAGAAAGGCAGGCTGGCATGAGACCTTTCATCCTGTGTGTGGTGGTTTGAATGAGAGTAGGCCCCATAGGCTCCTGTGTCGGAATGCTTGAGCCCCAGTTAGTGCAGCTGTTTGAGAAGAGTTAGAACGTGTCTTCTTAGAGGAGGTGTGTCACTGGAGGGGGGGCTTTGAGGTTTCAAAAGCCCATGCTAGGACCCCAGTGTCTCTTTCCATTCTCCGCCTGCTGCCTGCAGGTCAGGATGTAAAGCTCTAAGCCAGGGCTAGGGCTCCAGTGCCATGCTGGCCAACCTGCCTGCCACTGTGCTTCCCTGCCATGATGTTCACAGACTAAGTTTGCCTTAGTCATGGTGTCTCTTCACAGCAATAGAACAGTAACTAAGAAACATTCCCAGAACTAAAATGGAAGAACTGAAGGAGGGAGGGAGCTTGGAAGGAGGCAGGCTGCCTGGCCAGCCGAACACAAATCCATTTAAAATACCAGGATAGGAATTTTAAAGTTAAGTCTTCCTTTTATCATTTATTTTTTCTTAACATAATTTCTTGTGACTGTCTCAGTTAAAAACAGCCTTGGAAACATTTGATATATGTAGTAACTTTCTTTTCCTAAGTCTTCTGGGCTCTGAAATCCATACTGTCTAATTCTGTATATACTATTTTTTTTTTTAAATCATCAGAAGTGTTTAATTAGCATGTTGTGTAATTTCTGGTCTGATGCCAATATTGATACCTTATTCCTTTTTTGTTTTTTCCAAGACAGAGTTTCTCTGTGTAGCCCTGGCTGCCCTGGATTTGCTTTGTAGACCTGGCTTGCCTTGAACTCACAGAGATCTGGCTGTCTCTGCCTCCCAAGTGCTGGGATTAAGGGCGTACCTCACCATGCCTGGCTCCCTACTCCTTTTTTTAAAGGATCAGAAGTAATTTCTGTTTTCTTTCTTTCTTTCTTTTTTTTTTGGTAACTAAAACTTTATTGTAAAAAACCTTCAAACAATCTTACTCCTTTTAAGGAATATTAATGAACATTTTCAGATAGTTTTGTCTTCCCTCAACCTTTTTTCTTTGGAAACTTCTATTTTAAAGAGACTGTCTTGATGTGTGAAACCTAACTTAAATTTTGGCTATCAATAGTTGTATTTTTGAATGAAAAGTATTGTTATTTTACCATGTCACCTCTCAGTCTTTCAAAATTTCACAGAACTCTTGATGGTAGGCTTCTCTCAAAATTGATCTGAGAAAATTGAATTTAAGGTAGTTGAGAATTACTTTGGGTATTGTAAAGTTTTCTGCATAGTTAAAACTATCCACATCTTTATAAAATTATCCTTTAAATGTCACCTGTTGGTAGAGTAGCTGATTTCATTTCCTAGAGCGCTAGCTTTTAGGAAAGGTTTCCTGTTGAAGGACCCAGTTTTGCCGTCACATGAAGTACAAGTTTAAATCTCTTCTGTAATACTTCTAAATATTTGAACCTTCTCAATGCTTTCCTTTTCAACTTTAATATTCTTAGTTCTTTCATGTTCCTTACAAATCATGGTTTTATAATTTAATAGCTAACTTGGGTATTTGTTTTTGAACTATACCTTTTGCCTATTTATTTTAATAAGAGTTTTATTTTGGGCCCAGAGAGGTGGCTCTACGGTTAAGAGCATTGGCTGCTCTCAGAGAACCCGGGTTCAATTCCCAGCACCTACATTGTGGCTCGCAACTGTCTGTAACACCAGTTCCAGGGGATCTGACACCTTCTTTCTGGCCTTCACAGGTACCAGGCACTCGAGTGTCATATAGACATTCATTAATGTAGGAAAGCACCTTTACACAGAAAGCAAACAAAAATTTTGAAATTAAGTTTTATTTTGAAATTTTAACTTTTCTAGCCATTGTGTGTGTTAGTTTTACCTCTCATGGTTGCTGTCTATAGAATATTGTAGAACCAGGTCTTAAAGTAGTGTTTAGAGCTTCTTGCTCTGCTGAAGTGTTGTCTCTTGCTCTATTGGAAGTGTTGTCTCTATGATCTTGGAATTTGAGCTTCTTTGCTCACGCTGTGAGAATGACCAGTTCTCCTCAAAGAGTTATTTTTCAGGCATAAGGCTAATGTGCCCGCCAGCTCTGGTTTCTGTGGAAAGGTGTGACGTGCCCTTGTGCTCAAGACTTGGGTACCTTACGTTTATTTTATTTAAACATTTATTTTTTTTTTATTACACTTATTTTGTATGTGTGCATGCAGATGCACACACATTCCATTACATATTATGGTGCATGTGTAAGTTAGGTTTCACTCATCAAGACAGACAGTCTCTTTAAAATAGAAGTTTCCAATGAGAAAGGTTGAACTACACAGAGGAAAGACAAAAATATCTAAAAGTGTTCATTAATATTTCCTAAAAGGAATAAGATTGTTTGAAGTTGTTTTTTACAATTAGTACCCCTTAAGTTCTCTCAGAGCCTAGATCTGCAAACACCTGCGATCTGCGTCATGTTTGATCCTTACTCTTTTCAGATACCTCAGTCTACATCTATCCGTACTGCTTTGGGACTGGGGCAGAGGTTATCTGTCAGAGCGACTGAACTGCCACTTTTACTTCTTTTGATACTGGACCTAAAAAAACAAAAAACAAAAAAAACCCAAAACAACCAGAATCATACTGTTCTTTTCTAGGGCACAGTAGACTAAGATTTGGATTCGTTTCTCATCATACCCACCTTGTACTTAGACTTTAAAATGAGTTTTTGTTTCTCCTAAATTACCAGTGACATGGATAGGGGCTGCTTCTGAGCTAAATGATTCTATAGTTTGTTACTAAGGGGTATAGTGTTCGAGGAAACAATATCAAACCTGTGCTTAAGACATTCCGTGTCACTCCTGAACATGTTTTAATCTTGTTCTGCTTAATGGGAGAGAAGTCAGGGTCATGGAATTTTTATTATTGCTGTAGGGAACTGAGGGATAATTCTAAGTGTTCTTCTTAACTGACTTATTTAATAGACTCTATTTTGTATGAGTGATCATGGTGAAATAGTAAACCTGATGTTGATTTCCATTTCTCTAAATGTATTGATAAGCTTTGAAAAGTATACAACTCTCTGTGACATTCAGAGTCTGAAATGGATAGTACAAAACTCTAGGGGCTGGAGAGATGGTTCAGCAGTTAAGGTTGCTGCCTGCTCCTGTAGAGGACCCAGATTTGATTCCCAGCACACGCACATGCGTGCACACATAGAGGCTTAAAGCCACCTGTAACTGCAGTTCCAGAGAAACTCTTCTGATCTCCTTAAGCACGACATGCACATGGCTCACAGATGTGCATGCAGGCAACACACACAACCGACCAACTGTGCTTTTTAACAAAGTTGAAGATCACTTCGCTTAATGGAATATATATTTTCTGGTAGTAGTTTAAGCACTTTATTTTCAAGTAATTTGCCCCCTGGCATTGTTTTTAGACCTTTATGTTTATTTCTTTGGCTTTTGACATTCAATCTCACTGCATTGCCTAGGCTGGCCTTGGAATGCCCTGGGACTGTGAGAACATAGCAGCTTAATTTTTTTAACGTACATAACTTTTTCACTAGAGAAAATATTTGTGGAAAAAATAGGAAGAAATTAAAAAGATCTCTTGCTCTACAAATACACAGTCAAATGATAGTGACACTTCGTGGAGTTTGCTTTTCCAGTTTTTAAAACGAGGTCTAACAGTTGCCAGTGCTGTTTCTTTCTGTAGTCTCTTCCTCCTTTTTTTTTTCCCCATAAAGTTTGTTAGCTAAAAAGTTCCTCTTCATTGTGATGCTTTGTTTTATTGCTTCCCCTCTGGTTTCTCCCCCTTCCTTGTGCTCTCCCAACCCCAGTGGCCCCCTTTCCACCTGAATGTCATGTGACTTGTCGCCCTCACTCTTTTTCAGCCCCCCCCCTTTTAAAGATTTATATATTTATTATATGTATGTACACTGTAGCTGTCTTCAGACACTCCAGAAGAGGGCAGATCTCATTATGGATGGTTGTGAGCCACCATGTGGTTGCTGGGATTTGAACTGAGGACCTTCGGAAGAGCAGTCAGTGCTCTTAACCGCTGAGCCATCTCTCCAGCCCTCTCAAGCCCTCTTGATCCCCACTCATAGTTCCCTATCCAGCTGGATAGCTATTCATTCCTACAACCCCTTACTTGCATGCATGCAGACATTAAAAGTTAAGAACTGGCTCTTAAAATCTTTCCATCCCCCTTGCGCTGATATTCTCTGAGCCTTAGGTTGTAGAGGTTGCATTATAGATGTGACAGTTGGGATTGCAGTTTTTTTCTTTCCAAAAAATTTTATTTATTTTGAGGCGTGTATCACTATACAGCCTTGGCTGACTTGGAGCTTGCTGTGTAGACAAGTCACAAAGCTTGAACTCACAAAGCTTTCTCTGCCCCAACCCCCCCCCCCCCATTAAAGGCATGCACCATGCTGAGCTAGCATCTTCCTTCTTGGTTTTCTAAATTATACACTACTAGTTTAGTCTTATTTTCCTTTTCATGGTTTGACTGTACACACTATTGTAAACTGTAAACTTGTGGTTTCTCAAGGGTAGTGCTCCATAACTTGGAAATGTTGTTGCTGAAGTGTTTAAACACCGGCTAAAACCTTTCATGACATTGTCTTTGCATGTGTTTCTAGGGCTGTCCTTTAACTCCGTTGCCTCCGGTTAGCATTGCTATTCGATTCACATATGTGCTTCAGGACTGGCAGCAATACTTTTGGCCTCAGCAGCCTCCAGGTGAGAACATTTGGAACTGTGTTTAACCTATTAAATATAGATTGAAAAGAAAATGTATTAAGAAATTAAAGTTATCTAATAGTGTTTCATACTAGAAATAACTGTACTCTTTTAAATGTAATTGCTGATTTGGTTGTCTGTGTAATTTTTTTCTCCTGAAAAAAGCTCTCATGTCTTTTAGAGACAGTGCTATTTCATATTTGGCCATCTAACTGTGAAAGCTGATATGATTTATAAAGCAACCCCTGTGATAGAACGTTGTGTGCATTGCTGTATAGGGAATGATTAAAATACCCATATTTAGGGTGTTAGAGACGTCACCCTCATAATCTAAAACCATAGTGGAGAGACCTTAGGGCAGCAGTTCTGAGACTGGGTTGTGACCCACTTGAGGGATGGACAGGCCTTTCACAGGGGCCACTTGAGGCCATCAGAAAACACAGGTATTTACATTAGGATTCATAACAGTAGGTCAGTTACAGCTATGGATTTAGCAACGAAAATAATGTTATAGCTGGGTGTCACCACAACACGAGAGACTGTGTGGTCATAGCATTAGGAAGGTTGAGAACCACTGCCTTAGAGTACTGGGAAAAGAAGAAAAATATGTTTGTATCTAGTCTATGGAAGAAGATTGTAGAACATTTAATATGGACTTAGTAAAATGTCATTCGTTTCCTGCTTAGTCATTGATAAGTCATTAATTCAAAAGTCATTAATTATTAGCCAGTAGTATCCCAGGCTGTGCCAAGGACTCAGATATGAACAAGGCATCACCTAAATGAGCTTCTAGAAAAGCTCAGCCTGAGTGACATAGAACCTAATTGAGGTTTTTGTTTGTTTTGTTTTTTTTCCTGCTTGCTTTGTTGGATATAATTAATTGTTCATAGTACTTCTTTTAATAACCATTTATTTAATGTTGTGTGTATACGTATATGCCATGGTGTATGACATCAGAGGAAATCACAGGACAGCTTGTGAGAGTTAGTTCTTTTCTACCACGTTGGTTCTGGGGATGGAACTCAGGTTGTCAACCCGCCTCACAGTATTCTTTATTAAATCCATTTTGTTTCTGAAATAATGTCTGTACTTTCTTTAAAATATTTTTGTTTTGTTTTTGTAGTCCTGACTGTCCTGGAGCTCACTATGTAAACCAGACTGGCCTTGAACTCAGAGATTCTCCTGTCTCTGCCTCTGTGATGAAAGGAATGTGCCACCATTCTTGACCCTCTTTTTAAAAATTCTTATTATCATATATGCATTGTTCAAAGTGATGTTTCATAAAGAAACACTCATTTAAGTCATCAAATATGTGCATATATATGCTGCACATGGGAGAAAACAGTCTTTGTTCCATCTCCCCATTACTGTCTCCATTTGCTCTCTCCCTTTAGACTCTTCATCCCTGCAAATATATATACATTCTGCATGTATACATACATATGCATTTGTATGTGTGTATGCCCCTAAATATAGAGAAAATATACACTGTTTGTTTTTCTGGGTCAGTCTGATTTTGTTTAACATGATGACTCACTTTCCTGGAAATGACATAACTTTTTTATGACACAAGCAAACTCCATTGTGTATATACATCATATTTTCTTTATCCATCTGTTAGTGGACATCAGGGATGGTTCCGTACCTGAGCTATTGTGAATATGGCAAGTGTTTCTGTGGTGTGCGGACTAGATTCCTGGTATAGTTGGATGTGATCATTGTTTTGGATTTTATTTATGTGTGTGTGTGTGTGTGTGTGTGTGTGTGTGTGTGTGTGAGATATGAGTGGTGTGCATAGAGGTTCAGGTCAGAGGTAAGCGTTAGATGACTTCCTCTTTTATTCCTCTCATTCATTCATTCATTCATTGGGGGAGATACGTTTTACTAATTTCTTAGTAACAAATACCAAAATGTGAAAGAACAAATGGGGGTGCTGGTAATTAATTCCCGCTGTGGAAAGGTTCACACTACCCCCCCCTTTTTTTTTTCCTGTTAACTTTGGGCACTTACTGTGGGCCGTGAGAGGGCTGAGGCAGAGCATATTTGGTAAAGTTGATAAGAAGACAGAAGGCATTGATGGCTTTTATATTATTCGGGAGGGGAGGGGTTCCCACTAGAGCCCCTTGTAAGGCCAGAGGCTGTCTGGCATCCTAGCCTGGCCTGGCCTCAGCCCTTTTCTTTCATTTTCTTGGCTTTGGTCTTGTAGGTGCAGGGCTTGTTCATGCAGATGGTCTACTAGTACTGGGCATTGTACCAAGCCTTCTTCTGGGTACCTTGTTGGACTTAGTACCTGTGTTTCTTTCACATGACCCACAGCTCTCAAACTTGGATTTGCAGTCAGCTTCAAATTCCTTCGTCCAGTTGTAGTGTCCCTGTATGGGTATTCTGGGTTTGGGCTCAGCAGTTACTCTCTTGGAGACCCACTCTACAGTCCTTACTGTTGAGAGTGAAGGTCCCTCAGGTCCACACCATGCACTCACTCCCCAGACAGCCCTTCTTCATTTTGTCTTCTTTTTCACAAGACTGGCTGGGCAGCAAGCCCTCAGGATTTACATGTTTTCACCCTCTAGTTGGGGTTACAAGTGTTTGCCATTGTGCCCAGCTTTTACGTCTGTGTTGGGGAATCCAAACTAGTGTCCTTATGTGGGCACAGTAAGCACACTGCTTATTGAGCTATCATCTCATCTCATCTTTACTCCATTTTAAAGGACTCAGTCTTCTGTAAGCCAGATCTAAAAGTGCATTTATATTCAAATACATTTAATAAGGAATGAAATATAGACTTGTAAAGAACTAGAAGACCTCCTCCTCTTTTTCTTTTTCTTTTCTTTCTTTCTTTCTTTTTTTTTTTTTTGAGACAGGATCTTACTGTGAATTTCTGGCTGGCTAGGTACTGACTTTGTAGCCCACACTGGCATTGAACTTTTATGGAAGTCCTTCCTCAGCCTCCCAAATGCTGAGGTTTAGTTAAAAGCTACCACACCTATGTATCAATAAATATCTAGCTTAGAAACATTTTTTAGCATACTGCTTCCAAAGAAAACCAAAATAATATTGTTCATGCTTTATTTTGTTCCAGCTCTTTGGCTACACGGTTCAGAATAATTTCTGAGTTAGAGATAATACTGGAATTACTATTGTACATAGTCAGCTTTTGGTAGTTATGTGTACCACTACTGTTTTTATACTGTTGAGCAGCTTAGAACTTTAATGTGCAGTAAAAGAGCTACATCTGAGCAACAGCAAAGGGGAGGTAAGAGAAAAAAGCCTTCGGTTTCCAGGCAGCAGTACCACTGCATGGCTCTTAATCTCTACTGACAGGTTTCCATGCCTCTCCTTTTCCCCAGGCTACTCTGTTAGTTTTAAACCTTTGCCAAGATAGAACCTCGTGTGTATCCCAGTGACAGAGCATATACTTAGCATATGTGAGGCCTTGGATTTATGCCTAATTGCCCATTTCCAAGGTGGTGAGGTCACCAATGATCTTAAGAAATCCAAGGGCCAGACTCTTACATTGTAATTCTGATTGCTAATAATGTGTTTGATGATGTTCTGTTGCCAGATTTTTAAAAATGTAGATAAAAATATTAACATTCCTTAGTAGGCTAGAGTCTATATAAACTCAGCATTTTCTCTTATAGGAGGGAGGGGCCAGCAGGAATTATGAGCCAGACACTATACTTGGCATTTTATATCTTCTGTTTAATTTTTTTTAAAAAAAGATATATTTATTTATGTATTTTATGTATATGGATAATTTATATCTGCAAATTAGAAGACGGAATCAGCCAGTTGTGAGCTGCTTTGTAGGTGCTGGGATGAATTTGGGATTTTCAGAAGAGCAGTGAGTGCTATTAACCACTGAGCCATTTCTCCAGCCCCGCTTAATTCTGGTTAATTTTTGTGGTATATGGATGTTGTTGCATTTCTCAGAAAATGTAAGCCTTAGGCTACATGGTTTCCCAGTTGATCAAGTTTGCCTTCATGTATTAGTCAAACCCGAGTTTTCCTGGTTCTCCTCATCCCTGAGTGTTACTCATCAACTTTTAATTAAAACTTTTGTACTATCATTTTGCTAATTATTTTTAATGTGTCAGTCTATGGGAATGCATGTAAAGTTTGAAGCTCTTAAAGATACATATTTTGTAGTGTAAAACTAATCACATGATCTTTATTTTTGTAAGCATTCTTTAAGTTGTAAAATGGAATGAATTGATTGAAGAATTATTGAGTAATTTAGCCATATTTAATGACTGTTTTTAGTAACTTAGGGCATAGGTTGTCAAGTGTTGATTTAAACAAATCTAGGTAATGTTTTCAACAATAGTCTTTAAATTTATGAATTTCTAGTATAATATTAACATTTAAGTACCTTCATATATATTATTTCAGAGAGAGAAATCCTTTTAATGTCCTAGTAGTATTAGTTTCTCAGGAAGGATGGAACTAAGGGTTCAGTGACACTTTTTCTGCTTCCTCCCATGGAGAGACAATTCATATTGGAAAAGAGGTTCTTTCCTGAATTTCAATATTTCATCTATGGTCCACAGAGAATTTTAGTAATAATGGCAAATCTGGTAATTTGTTAACCAGAAATTTTTGACAACAAAACTGATGAGTGTAAGTTGGTGATTACATTTCTTAGTACTTAGATAATTGTCCTTTTAGATTTTATTAATCATACTCTTAGAAAAAGGAGAAAAGTATCACACTATTACTTATCTTGAGTAGTAATTGAGAACATTTCACAAGAGTAAAATTTAGACTAGATGGCTCGACTTTAAACAGTGAATAATCAGAAGTGTTGTGTAGCTCCATACTTAACGTTCACTTCCTCAGAAGTCTGGCCTTGCTTGTGCTAGCTCATGCTTAACCTGCTGTCTGCACTGTCACAGGCACCTCAGAGGTATCACCTTCTGAAAGGGTTAACTGAACTAGGCAAGATCTCACTGTACAGTTCTAGCTAGCTTGGAATTCACCGCGTAGTGCTTATTTCTACTCTTTGCCAAATGAAGGAATTCATTTTCCCCTTATTTAGATATAGATGCCCTTGTGGGAGGAGAAGTTGGAGGCTTGGAATTCGGCAAGTTGCCATTTGGTGCCTGTGAAGATCCTATCAGGTGAGAATTTCAGCTTGTCACTTAAATTACAGGATTATTTTGCTTTTAAAATTTATATTGAAGGTTTTATGGTACTGTAGGCTGTTGAAATAATGTTGAAAATAACTATACTTGCTCTTTTTAGTTTATAACATCACATGAGAACTTCCCAAATCAATACTTTCTTAAGATTTGGCAGGCTGTGGGGCTGGAGTGTAGCTTAGTGGTGGAGTGGCTGCATAGCATGCATAACCTTGGGTCCAGTCCCAGCACAGAGTTTTGCAGTCTGTGGCTTGTGGGCCATTTCTGGCTAGTGTCTGTTTCTATGTGGCTCATAATAGTTTATATATATTTTAAAAAGTATGTATAAAAACACACACACAAGAAGGTAACAATTGTACATGGCTCACAAAGCCGAAATATTTTCCCTTTGGCTTTTGTTAGACAAGTTTTCCAGCTCATCGCTGTAACAGGATTTTGTTTCAGAGTTTAGAAAATTCATCTACTATGAAGTTCAGCATTTCTAAGTGAATAGTTTGGTGGGTTTTAATATAGGTTTATACAGACATTATCACTGTATAAATCTAAAACATTTTAAATACCTTTAAATTTTATATTATTTGTGTGTGATTGTTCATGTCTTTTAAACTCCTTGAATTCTGTTGTAAAGTTCATGATCATTCTTTTAAGTTGTGTCCTGGGGATTATCTAGGTAATTCTCATTAGGAAACATTTTTGTTGGACTAGGGTTTCATGAGAAATGTGCTGCCTTGACCATTCATTTTGTTTTTATTTTTGTGATGTTCCCTGGGCATGTAGACTTCTTTCTTTGGTTGTGTGTCTGATGTGAGGATCTGGCCTGCTTTAGACTGGGCCAGTGCCTGAGCTGTGGGACTGGAGCTAGGTGGGTGGAGCTGTTGCATAAGCTATTTAATTGGACCAGGTAAAGATGACTCCTGAACTATGATTCTAGGCCTAGGCCTATGTATATGAAGGGAAGGATGGGATCGGAGAGTGAAGGAGCAATTTGCTAGGCAAAGTGGCTCACACACAAAGCAGGCTCTAGGTCCTTGGGTTTAAAGCTTGATCTGTGGGTGTTGAGATGGCATCAGGTAGAGGGAAGAGTAGGAAAGGAAAAAAAGCCACTTAGCCTGCCATGGCTACTAGTGAACAAGCTGGTTTGACCAGGTATGGAGTTAGGCCTGGGTGTGGAGATGGGGCAGGGGTAATTGAAACTCATCTGTGTTACAGCATAAGCAGTTTTAAAAAAAATCCTTTCTAATATGCCATTATGTGGATATGCTTTATGCTTATATATATCACATTCTGTTTATCCATTTAGTTAATGGTCATTTTACTTATATTTTTTGTTTACTATATAATGTAACATTTTGTTTCTACAAGACAATTTCATCTGGCTACACTTTCCTTTCTTAAGCTAGCTGCTTTTAGTTTATTATACATAGCACTACTTTTACTAATTATACATAATGGGTTTTATAGATTTATATATGATGATCTCTGTTTTTCCTTGTTAGTACTTTAGAGTTTTATTGCTGTGAAGAGACACCATGACCATGGGAACTCTTATACTGAAAACATTTCATTGGAGCTGGTTTAGAGGTTTAGCTATTATTATCAGGGTGGGAAATGTGGCATCATGCAGGCAGACATGATGCTGGAGAGGTAGCTGAGAGATCTGAACCAGCAGGCAGCAGGAAGAGAGAGTGACACTGGGCCTGGCTTGAGTATCTGAATCTTCAAAGCCTGCCAAGTACTTCTCCCAACAAGGCCACAGGAACGTCACTCCCTTTGAGCCAATGGGGGCCATTTTCATTCAAACCACCACAGTACCCCTTTCATTATTTTTGTCTCGTCTTTTCTTTTGGTGACTCTGAGTTGCTTACAGGAACATAGGTGTGGATGTCGGGGAAGGATTATTTACAAGAGTATGAGCAACTCGCCAGGGCCTATGCCAGTCCCTCCTCTAGCAACTGTTCCATACACCACTTTACATGCTTTGCTTTCTCAGGATACATTTCTAGCAATAGAATTACTGTGTCAGAGGACATTTGTACAGACTTAAACCTTTTGAACGTATTTTACAGTTTTAACTTTTTGTTTTTTAATTTTAGTGAACTCCATTTAGCAACAACGTGGCCTCATTTAACAGAAGGGATCATTGTAGATAATGATGTTTATTCGTAAGTATGTTAAGAACTGCATTCCAGTAAATTAACCACCAAGTGCTTAGTACAGAGTTTTATTTTTTGAAAAATTTTTTTAGAGTTATTTTGTGTGTTTTTGTGTTTAGTTTTTAAGATGCCACTTTGGGAAGGTGGTCCTTAATTCAGGGGAGTAGACTATTTAAATCTTATGATTGCAGCGTAGTGGTCTCTCTGCTGTTTAGTGTGTAATCCTCTTGAATCATTGTAGGGCTGGGAGTATAGCTCATTGGTAGAGTACTTGCCCAGTGTGTGGAAGATCCTAAGCTTCACCCCTCACCTCCTACACAAAATTATTTCATGAAATGCTTTTAGGAAGTAGTGAGGGAGCTGGAGACATGGGTCAGTGGTTAAGAGCATTAGCTGCTCTTCCAGAGGACCTGTGTTCAATTCTCAGTGCCTAAATGGCAGCTCACAACTGTCTGTAAGCTTGGAGTATAGTGAAAAAACAAAAACCCAAAAAACATTAGATCCTTCTTATTCTGGGTGTGGAACAGTGAGAAACAGACACTTTGTCTTTTCACAGTTAAAGGAAACTCGCTGTATTTGTTGACAGTAAAAGTAACAACATGCATGTCCTCACTTAGGGTATTTAGGTGCAAAGAAAGAAATAAAGACAGTTTTAAAAAGCGTGTTAAACCTTAGTGTAGGTTTTTTTAAAGTTTACATTTCTATATCAATTTGCTTTATTCTTTTAGTATCTTATTCTTTTGTGGTGTTTGCATGCCATGGTACAAGTGTGGAAATGAGAGAGTAACTGTAGGCTCTCCTACCCTAAAAATTATGCATGCATGCTCACTGATAGATCCTCTGTGGTATTCTTCAGGAAATAGATGCTTTTGGTTTTGTCCAACATTTGTAGTCCCTGTTTTCATTAATAGTGATATGAAATTAAAAACAGGTTGTTTAAGGTGATTATATGCAGGCTGGAAAAAATAAACTATTTAAAAAAAGATAATCATGCATACTTGTTTCTTTTTATTGTATTCTTTAAAAATATATTTGTCTTATTTTTTTATGCACATCTAATGATTTTTTTATTTTTAGATTTTGTTTTGATCTTGGTAGTCCATTGATTATAGATGTGTGCCACTCCACCTAGCTTTCATTCCATTGCATTGTTGACATGTTTATTAGTCATAATTCCTGTCTTACTTTATTCTAGTGATTTGGATCCTGTTCAAGCTCCCCATTGGTCTGTTAGAGTTCGAAAGGCTGATAATCCCCAGTGTTTACTAGGTAAGGAACACTCTGTTCCTTTTCTCAAAATTTCCAAACTGGAATGCTGAAAACATTCTTTATACTTCATTTCTCCTGTTCAAAATATTGTTTTACATTTTTATGGCCTCCTCAGTTAATGTGTTATAGAAAAAGTATGTACCAAATATAGTGAATGTTTTTATTAACAGCAATAGCAGGATTTCTTCCCTTTAATGAATCTGTACTTCAGCATTCTCTGTAATATTCTTACATTTTGTTTTGATTTTCTCATGTTACTTTGTCACCTTTTCCCAGCACAGTCTGCATCTTCAACTGAGCCCTTTGTCTTAGTCAGGGTTTCTGTTGCTGCAACAAAACACCATGACCAAAAAGTAAGTTGAGGAGGAAAGGGTTTATTCAGCTTACACTTCCACATCACTGTTTTTCACCAAAGGAAGTCAGGACAGAACCTCACACAGGGCAGGATCCTGGAGGCGGGAGTTGATGTATAGGCCATGGAGGGGCTCTGCTTACTGGATTGCTCCCTATAGTTTGCTCAGCCTGCTTTTTTATAGAACCCTGGAGCACCAGCCCAGGGATGGCACCGCCTACCATTAGTGATCAATACCTCCCCCTGCTGATCACTAGCCAAGTAAATGCCTTACAGCTGGATCTCATGGAGGCATTTCCTCAACTGAAGCTCCTTCCTGTCTGGTAATGGTAGCTTGTGTCAAGTTGACATAAAACCAGCCAGCACCCCTTCCTTGTCTTTTGATATCCCTCTTGGCTTGTGATGTAATGGCACAAGAGCATTGACTTAGTGTGCACTAGAGCAGGTCTGCTTAAACTTGTTCCCCTTGTGATCCTTTTTTACTGAGACATCTTTACATGACATGAGGTATATATAAAATAGGTGTGCAGGATGATTCTTTGCTGTGTGTGTGTATGCGTGCTTTTACTTATTATAGGTGAAACAAATTTGTATACTAATGAGGTGGATACATAAAAAACGAAATCTTAGCATTTTCAACATTTTTCAGAGTTGTCTTAGTTCTATAATTGTCATTTCTGAAAATGCTGCTTTGCATAAATGTGCAATATAAAATGGCAGGATATATGTAGTGTCGTCTCAGAAATTGTTGGAAGTTCAATTCTAATGGGATTATCAAGTCAGCAGCTAAGTCGTTTTCGAAAGTAACCATTCGGAGGATACACTTACTTTATCCTTACATGCTGAGGAAGAATGATGAGACAATGTTGTCATTTTCCTATAATTACATCATGCTGTTTATACAAAGGCAGAAGCTTTATAAAAACGCTGTAATATGTATCGTGCAGTAGTCTGAACTGCTTGTGCTGGAGGCAGCATTAGTTAGTGTTATGTGGAGTCACAGCATCTGCAGTGCAGAGTGCATTCTGGGAATTCAGAAGCAGGGCTGTAGAGTTTCCATGCAGCACATGTCAGCACTGCCAGAAACATCTTGGATTTATTACATGTTTGATTTTGAATTAATTTTTGATCATTCCACATTTAGAAGCCTTTTACTGATTGCACATTTTTTATGTGTAGAAATCATTCTTAACCACAACTTAAAAAGCTGGGCATTGCACCTTTTCTGTTAAGTTGTATCACATCTGCAAACCTATTTTATGGAGAAAGGGGTATGTAAATATACTTTTATTTACCTTGCAGGTTATTTGAAGATTAAATGAAATACTCATTGAAAAGGAGTAATTGCAGTTCAGAATCTGTATCTGTATCCCGTACATTTAGTACACATAAAGATGTCTTCTCCATTTCTTCTATTCAGTCATGCCTACCTTTACTCTGTATCATCTGACATTACATCCAACTGATGGTTATTAAAATAGTACTTACTAATGACAGTGTTGTTTCTTCAAAGTATTTTTTTAGTTCTATGGTTTAAAGGTAGGTTTATTTTATTTATGAGTACACTGTAGCTGCGTTCAGACACACCAGAAGAGGGCACCAGATCCCATTAAAGATGGTTATGAGCAACCGTGTGGTTGCTGGGAATTGAACTCAGGACCTTTGGAAGAGCAGTCAGTGTTCTTAACCACTGAGCCATCTCTCCAGCCCTAATTCTGTTTTTAATAGAATATTTTTAAAATTCTTTCAGAGTTTCATACTTTTTTGTTTATCTCTTAATCATTCATTATGTGTTTATCAAATGTCAGTTAGCACTTGGCCCTTATGGTAGCTGATAGTGGAGAAAATGTTCTGCCTTTGGTGAATTTGTCAGGGGCCTTAGAGAGACAGAGTTGTGAGTAATGAATGTTGAACACATCCACATCCTAAGTTCTTGAAGCAGCAGCCTTGTCAGTGAAACTGATAAGTTGGTACACACCTCACAGGATGTTAGGGTGATGAAGCACAGTAACCATCTGTGTGCATGCCACACTTAACCAGTGTCCTTCCTGTTCATAGAAAGTGCAGAGTGTGTGTTGTATAATAGTTGATGTACTACATTGTCAAATTTGCCTACTAGATGGCCGTCTAATGTCTTTATTTTTCTTCATCTGATCTGATGGCTTTTGTAATAACTCGAGAAGCGTTCTAATTTTAATTACTGTTTCATGATCTCACCCCATCTCTTTGTATAGTTCTTAATGGCAGAACTACTAGAATTTACCCAAAACCTAAATGTACACTTTTAATTGTATTTTGGTACTGAAAGTTCTTGTTAAACTTCAATTTATTGCTGCAAACATACCGCCTCCCTTTTTTTGGAGTCACTATCTTATGTAATCCAGGCTGGTTTTCAACTTCCTGTGTAAGTTGAGGATGACCTTGAATGCGCCATCTTTCCTTCTCTAGCTCCCAAGTGCTGATATTACAGAGTGCACTGCCATTCATGATTATAGCTGAGAGCAGTTGACCGAGGGGAGACTACACTCCTCCCCAGCCTCCCAGTGAAGCGCTTTGAGGAAGAGCCGGTCATGGGTCCATGCATAGCTTCCTGGGTCTCAGTGTTTGGGAGGCTAAGGCAGGAGACAGCCAGGCCAGGGCCAGCCTGCTATATCTGCTATATATTTTAATTAAAGGATGTTTTTATTTGGGGAAGATACGGCATTCAGGTACCATAGTTTGTATGGGGATAGAGGACAACTTGAGGGAATTGGTTCCTTTCACCATGTGGGGCTCAGAGACCGACCCCACTGAGCCATCCTGTCAACACTGAGCAGAACTCGGCAGATCTTGAAAACAGGAAATAATTTTCATCTTTATATCACTAATATGCAACCAAAGATGTAACAACTTCACATTACATGATTTCTTTATCCTCTGGGGACATTTTTATAACTTCTTTTTAATATGTGTTTTTAATTGTTTCAGAATTATTGTAGGATAACAGGAAAGAAAATGATGTATAATATTGTTACTTTTATGATTTAATGAAAATGGATATTGGTAATAGTGAAGCCTGCAGAAAGCTTAATATTATGAAGTGTATTTTGTTTTCATTCGTTTTAGAAGGAATTTTTTAATTTTAGAAATAGGAATAGAAGCATCTTATTGAGAGAGACTTGAGACTGGGAATAGGCTAGTGAGCTCAGGGGAAAGCATGTGTTCCAAACAGGAGGAATACAGAGAGACTCTTCTCTGTCCCCAGATGGAAAAAAGGAACAAGATCACTTCTGAAATAGGATCAGTTTTTATCTTCCTCAGAGAAAAGCTAAGACAGGGTTTCTCTATGTAACCCTGGCTGCCCTGGAACTTGCTCTGTAGACCAGGCTGACCTCAAACTCACAGAGATCCCCCTGCCTCTGCCTCTGCCTCTGCCTCTGCCTCAATTACAAGAACCACTGCCGGGCTTCCCAACCATATTTTATAGCTTTTGTTAATAGACATGTACCTTTGTTGGACTGATTTCTTAGACTTAAATGTCAAAAATGAATAACTTTTTTTCTTTGTAGGTGATTTTGTTACTGAATTTTTAAAAATTTGCCGTCGAAAGGAATCAACTGATGAAATTCTTGGACGATCAACATTTGAGGAAGAAGGAAGAGGTAACCTGCTTTTCCTTTTTTTACATTTCCTCCAGAACCTTGTCTTTGCTCTTTGGCTTATATTCTGGCAGCTTTTTATTTTTAGGCTTACCCAAAGCTTAAGCAGCAAATGCATTTAATCACTTCTTCCCAACAGTAACCAAAAATAGCAATAAGGTATTTGGAAAAGCAGAGTTTTAGATATTCATATTTGAAGTCTCCAGAGGAAAAATAATTTGTGTGATAACTCTGACATCCATGTCTCATGTAAAGCTGAACATGTGAGAACTTTATAATTTTATAATTCTGAGAGCACTTAATACTTGTGTTCACTTGTGTAAAGAAGAACTCAAATATGTAAATGTCATCAGCTTACTGACTACTTTTCCTGTCACTTTTGGTGATATAATTTGCATTCATTTCTACTTTATAGAAGTTGCTGATATAACTCATGCTTTGTCAAAGCTGACTGAACCAGCACCAGTTCCAATTCATAAATTATCAGTTTCAAATATGGTACACACTGCAAAGAAGAAAATACGGAAGCACAGAGAAGAGTCACCACTGAACAATGATGTTCTTAATACCATTCTCTTGGTAAGTAGCTGCCTTTTATGTGTATCTGCATAAGCACATGCTAATTATATATTCCATTCCTTCTTTATGGCAAGCACTGGATAAGGAGCATAAAGTATAGTCAAAGATCCACATTCAGACTGGTTAGTGAGAAGAAGGGGCGTAATGTTATAGTCCTGTTAGAAACAGGACAAAGAAGTTAGTGAGAGGGGAGCAGAATGTGTGTGTATGTGTGCGTGTGTGCACATGCACAGTGGAAGTCAGGATGCTTCCTAAAGAGGATGCTGGGTGCTGAGCAAGCTTTTGCTCTGCAGTGCTGGAGATCAAACCCAGGGTCTTCTCTGTGCCTGAGTGCACGTTGAACAGTGGTGTTTGTAGAATGCCTCCCCGAGAGTGATCAGGGTTAGGATGGGCAGGTAGCTGAAAGCCTGCATGAGGTAGCTAGCACTGCACTTTTGTCTTAACACCACTTGAAACAGATCAGTTTGTGACAGGAATTGAATTTTTAAAATGTTCTTATGATAATAGCCTACAAAAATCTATACAGTAAGGACTTAGAGAGGACAAAGAAGAGGGTTAAGGTGGGTCCCAGGTATAGTGTAGTTGAAATGGGAGCCACATGGCAGGTGAATACTGACTTTCTGGATGAGGTTGAACAAGTCACTGGCAGGTTTTTCATCTCATAAATGAAGGTGGTACTCTTGTGGTACATGCCTTTAATCCCAGCACTTGGAAGGCAGAGACAGGCAAATCTCTCTGAGTTCTGATCTACATAGAGAGTTCTAGGACAGCTAGAAATGCATAATAGAGAGCCCTTGTCTCAAAAAGAACAGGAAAAAAAAATGAAGTTGATAACACTTGGTGAGATTGCTGTAACATTAAAGGACCATGTGTGGTACTACTGGCATGCAGTAGGTCTTTATTAAATGGTTGTAATTGCAGTTATAATATAGTCTTCAGGGAAACCCTTCAAAAACAGCATAGTAAAGGGAATGCCGAATCTGGACCTGAGGCTGACCAGTGTCATGCCATTTTTCTGATCAAGACTCTCAGGTCTTTAGCTGGTACATTTTAATTATGGGAAAGATGAGAACTGGATAGTGTTTGTAAGTATGTACCTGCTACTGGCACTTGGTACTTATTAGTTACTTCAGTTCTTATAAGTCTGTTAAATATTGGTTACAAAACTAAAAAGTCTGAGCATGTTCTGTAAAATGTTCCAAAGAAGCTAGAGAGATTGGTTAGCAACATCAGAAAACCGTCCCAGTACTACTAAAAGAACATGAGTCTCTGCAGAGAAGACTCCTTAAGATGTATTCTGAGGACCTGGGAAGGTGGTGTAAGCCTAGCACTTGGCAGGCTAACACAGGAAGATCAGGAATTTAACCTAGCCTTGGCTTTACAGTGAGACCTTATCTTCTAAAGAAGTCACCTTAAAAACATGCCGAAAGTGTAGGTTATATAGCCGGTCAGTTGTCGTCTGACTGCCTGACCCACGATCTCTGTCTATGTCTGCGGCGCTGACTGAGAGCACGGCCTGGCTCATTGCAGCTTTAAACTCTTCACTTTAGGGGCTGTTTCCCATCATGCCTTCAGTATTCACACATGGAGACCTGTGGATGATCTTATCACAGATTCTCAGGAATACAGATGTGTTTTTAGATTGTTTGTTATAGTATGATTCTACTTAAAGAGATTCACACTTTCTTTAAAAAAAGATTTTTAAAGATTTATTTATTTATTTAATGCATATGAGTACACTGTAGCCGTCTTCAGACACACCAAAAGAGGGCATCAGATCCCATTACAGAGGGTTGTGAGCCACCATGTGGGTACTGGGAATTGAACTCAGGACCTCTGGAAGAGCAGTCAGTGCTCTTAATCGCTGAGCCATCTCTCCAGCCCCAGTCACACTTTTTAAAATATGTGATTTACTAGCATTTGATGAGGATTGAACTTCTGTGTTGTTTACTTCACAGAATCAAGTGGTTATTTGAATGAAAAATTTCTGAGTTGCTGAAAATATTTTCCTTTTTATGACAGTATAGAATCATCTGGACATCACAGTAAGAATATTCTCATAGTTTTAACAGCAAATTCACTAGAAAGTCAGACAGTGTCTCGTCTGGGATATAAAAGTCAACAGCATAGTCCGATGTAGTAGCTTATATGCTTAATCCCATCCTGCACCTGAGATGCGGAGCAGGTGGATCTCTGTGAGTGCTTTGCCATGCTGGTAGACATATTGAGTTCCAAGTTAGCCAGAGCTTTATAGTCAGAACTGACTCTCGAGAGAGAAAGAATGTTAAGAAAAATCAAAGAATGCAAGTATAACATGTGGTTGTCCCTCCCCTAGTTCTTGTTCCCAGATGCTGCCTCTGAGAAGCCGTTAGACGGAGCTGCTTCTTTAGACAATAGCAATCCTGCGTCAGAGGCTGGAGACTATGTAAGTTGGAGTTCAACATTAAAATTTTGCAGTTTATGTCTAGGGGTTTGCTGAATGTCTAGAGATACCTAAGTATCTCTTCATTTAAAAATCCTTCTGGGAAAACTGAGTGGCGTTCACAGCCACTCAGATGATGTTCTGCTTAGAACATCTGCATAGATAGCTGTTTTGCACTGCAAGTGCTTCTTGGGAAATAGAAACTGATAGCATAAGAACCCTGTGCATTCTTGGGAGGCAGAGGCAGGCAGATTTCTGAGTTCGAGGCCAGCCTGGTCTAGAGAGTGAGTTCCAGGACAGCCAGGGCTACACAGAGAAACCCTGTCTCAGGAAAAAAAAAAAAAAAAAAGAATCCTGTGCATAGCTCTTGGGGCACTCTTATTTTAGAGTTCTTGTAAAATCCCCAAGTTTGTCTTGCAGCAGATTCTGATGGGTTAATTTTGATGTAAGATTCTCCTTAGGTAAGCAGATTTGCTGTTAACAGGTTTTGCTTTTTCTTTTGTTAAATTTAGACTCTCTACAATCAGTTCAAGTCTGCACCCTCTGACAGTTTAACATACAAACTGGCCTTGTGTCTTTGTATGATCAACTTCTACCATGGAGGGCTGAAGGGAGTGGCACATCTCTGGCAGGAATTTGTTCTTGAAATGCGTTTCAGATGGGAAAACAACTTTATGATTCCAGGGTAATAATTTTAATTTCCAATTGTTTAGATAGGATTTGGTTTTTTTTTTTTTTTAAATCACCAAATATCTGACTTCTTTCAGGAATTCTTTGTAAGAAATATGGATACAGCTTGACTCAGGTGTTCAGTGTAGTGTGTTTCTAATAGGAGAAGAGGCCTTACAACCTAAGTGTCAACAGAAGAGTGCTTAAATTGTGCTATGTGTCTGCAAAGTCTTCTTTTATTGTTTTGTTTGAGGTGGTGTATTGGGCATGAACCCAGGGCCTCATATATGCCAGGCAAGTGCTCTGTCACTGAGCTACATCTGCATACCTCAAGAACCTTAACATAGAAACCGTTTATGTTGGGCACGGTGGCAAATGCTTTTATTCTCATCACTCAGGAGGCAGAGGCAGACAGAGGCAGGCAGATCTCTTGTGCATTCAAGGTCAGTGTGTTCTGCCTAGCAAGTTCCAGGCCAGCCAGAACTACATGGTTAAACCCTGTCTTAGCAAACAAACAAACAAGATTAAGTCATAGAAACTGTATTAGTAATTAGGTATGATAACACATCACAGAATGCTTTCAATTATGCTGATATGTAGGTGTAGAAAAAAGATTGGAGAGAAATACAGTCTAGTGTTAATAGTTTTCCCAGGTATGAAAGTACATTTTTTTTGTTTTGTTTCTTTGTTTCTTCTTTGTATTTCTTAAATCATCTGTACATATATCCTATTATTTTGAAGGAAAAATATATTTAAAATACACTATAATTTCAGGTACTAAACATAATCTAGAATTTTTTTTTCCAAGATTTATTTATTTCATTTTATATGAATACACTGTAGCTGTCTTCAGACACACCAGAAGAAGGCATCGGATCCCATTACAGATGGTTGTGAGCCACCATGTGGTTGCTGGGAACTGAACTCAGGACCTCTGGAAGAGCAGTCAGTGCTCTTAACCACTGAGCCATCTCTCCAGCCCCAATCTAGAATCTTTTTATATTGACATTTCACTAATTGCATAGACTTTGAACTGTACATACATACATGCCAGTACTGCTAGGCTAGTGCTTGCCTACCCATGCTAAGGAGAGGGTGATGTGAATGGCCACTCACCTGAGAGTGTTTTGTGTTAGGGCGTTTGCCAGTCTCTGTTTATATGGATTCTCTCTCTGATGTTACTGTTTTGCTCTGGAACTTATTGGCATGCAGATGCACACTGAGTGGAGGAATTTAGTGATTTAGAGCCGGACGGAGTCCAGGATCTCACTGGCAAAGTAGAGGTAGAGAGAGACTTTGGTTTGTTATAATGAGAACCCACCTATATATAATTGAAAGGTGAATGCACAGATGAATTTAGTTTGTGTGATATGCAAAGTACTGTACACTAATTACTTCCTGTGGTGGGTTTAGACTCAAGTTTCTAACTAGCTGTTATATTTCACATGGTTTTTTATATTTGATGTTGATTGTGAGGTAGGATAAAATAAATTTGAACTTTTAATCATGTGTACCCTTCTGGAACCTGGCTTTCTTAAGTATGGAAATCTAGTTTTGCTTTCTTAACAATATAGCTTTAAAAGTTGGCACTGTATAACTAGGCTTATCTGATATAATTTTACTAAAACTAAGCTTTCTTTTCCTTATTTGGTAGACTAGCAAGTGGACCACCAGATCTAAGGTGTTGTTTACTACATCAGAAACTACAGGTAATGGATTTTCCATAGTGCGTGCACACACACACACACACACACACAGCTTGAAGCTTAATCTAACCCTTAAGTGTAGAAAGGACTTATATAGGCTATTTTCCTTGTGCTGCTTATGGATTGCTCATAATCCCTGTAATTTGTCTTATGAAAGAGTAGAAGGAAATACTGAAGAAATTGATACAGATGCTCTTCTCTAACGCAACCATAAATGTTATCTCTGTTCCCTTCAGATGTTAAATTGTTGTATTGAAAGGAAGAGAGCACGCGGTGAAGGGAAAAAGACGAGCCCCTCAGATGGTGTGACCAGTGCATATCCTGGGGATGCTGGGAAGGCTGGAGGCCAGCTAGGCCTTGACCATCTCAGAGATACAGAGAAGGAAAAGGGGGAAGTAGGGAAGTCCTGGGAGTCCTGGAGTGACAGCGAAGAAGAGTTTTTTGAATGCCTCAGTGATACTGAAGACCTTAAAGGAAACGGACAGGAGAGTGGTAAGAAAGGAGGTCCCAAGGAGACTGCAAACTTAAAGCCAGAAGGACGCCTGCACCAGCATGGGAAACTCACACTGCTGCATAATGGAGAGCCTCTGTACATTCCAGTGACCCAGGTAGGTGCTCCGAGATGATTGCTTTTGGTAGGAGAGATTGTTTCAAGTCTTTAGGCTTGGAACTCTCAGGTCTGCCAGTCTGAAATTGCATAGTGTTTTGAAACCTTAGTAGATTTATTAATTCTTTGAGAGTTCTATGCGATGCGTTTTGATTATACTTAGCCTCACCTTCTCCTCATGACTTCTCTTAGCGTCTGTACCTTCCCTAACTTTGTGCCCCCTCTCTCTCTCTCTAGTAGCCTAACAACCTCATTATTTTTTTTTTTCTACCCATATACTCCTTGGTATGGGGCCTCCCCTGCAGCCTGGTTGGCCTACCAGGACCCACACCCTTAAAGAAAACTGAGACTCCACTCCCTGGAAGCCATCATCTGTCCATTGCTCCTCAGTCATGCATCAGGGCTCATGAACCCCTTTCCATTCCATGTTGGGGTGTAGACTGACTTGACCCTCTGCAGGCAACTGCAGCTACTGTGAATCTACAAGTGCAGTGGCCGTGCCAGGTCCAAAGATGCTGTGTGCCCCTCCTCTACAGCGGACCCTGAGCCTTGTGGAATTAGAGTACTCCAAAATACAGAATGGAAGAACAAAAATAGTCATCCTTCAGTTAGGGCTGTTTTTATTTTGTCAAACACATTTTAAAGCCATCTTATACCATTAAAGCAGCAACTCAGAGTCTAGGGAATAACAATGCAGTTTTGGCGGTTGGCTTTGCGTAAGTGATATGTGAATACTTAGTTAAAAAGCAGGCTTCCACTCACCGTTTCAGCTCTTATCCTCAGAAGTAATGATCATTACTAGTTTGAGTTACAGTTTTTACACTTATTCCTTTGTATATTTATGATTTGGTTTTATTTCTGAATGTGTGCACTGATATGCAGCTCATTTATCCTGTCAATAGGGTCACCCCGTGCCATTAAATATACATCTGTGTCATTTATAATTGCTGCATGTTATTCTAACACGTGGAAGTCCTACAGCTTATTTAATTATTCCTGTCAATCACTATGTATGTCATTTGCAAGGCTTTGCTCTTTTAAATAGTCTATATCATGAGTCCATGCCATCATTTACATAAGAAAAATGGCATCACTAGATACATGGATCAGTGTTATCAAGTTTCCCTTTACAGGTTGCACCTCTTTTACATTCTCATCAATGGTAAATTAAGGGGTAAGGAAATAGTAATTCTTACACTCTTTCCCCTTTTCATAGGTATAGATGGAATGCTTAGTATGTGCTGACACACAATAGCCATGGCAGTGTAGCAAGAAGTTACAAAAAGGTTCTAGCACTGAAATTACTTATATTTTATGTCACTTTCATAAACTATGTTTTCAGTCCATATCATTGTCAGTGGTGCAGGATCTTTTTTCTTTTTCTTTTTCTTTTTTTTTTTTTTTTAAGAAAGTGCTTCCTATGTAGCTTTGCCTGGTCTGAAAGTCACTTAACTCACTTTGTAGATAAGGTTGTCCCAAACTGTTAGAGGTCTGCTTGCTCTTGTTTTCGATGTGCTGGGATTAAAAGTATGCACTAGCATGCCTGGCTATTTCCTTAAGCATCCTTCAGTGTTCACTGAGCATGATTTCCTGTGAATTGACTGGTTTATATATCTTGAAATGTTTTAGTAGCTATTACTAAACTAAGTGTTAAGTCTCTAAGTGCTTAAGTATATAAGTATAAACTAAGTGTTTAAGTATATAAGTATGAACTAAATGTATAAGTATAAACTACATGTATAAGTCTTTAAAAGTGGCTGGCAGGATTTGTATCCTCACCAGCAATGCATGTGATTATTTTATGTAATTCCCTTCACTTGATGTGTCATGGGTTCACATACAATAATAAAATAAATAATAAATGGAGCTATTTGTATTATATGTCCATAGACTAAAATAGAATTGTCCTGATTAGTGTTTGTCAATGTGAGACAAACAAGAGACACCTGGGAAGAGGAAACCTCACTGGAGGAATTGCCTCCATTGGGTTAGTCCGTAGGCAAGTCCATGGGACATTTTCCTAGTTAATGATTAATGTCAGGAAGCCCACTGGATGGCGCTATCGCTAGGCAGGTTGTATAGTGAAGCAGGCTGAGTAAGGCCTGGAGAGCAAGCAGCAAACAGCCTCCCTCTATAGCCTTAGCTTCAGTTCCTGCCTCCAGCTTCTACTGAGTGTCTGCTCTGACTTCCCTCAGCCATGGTTTTGACTTGAGAATTATAAGATAAAATAAACCCTTTCCTCAAGTTTGTTTTGGTTAGCATTGCCATGGCAACAGAAACCTTAACTAGGACAGAAATGTCCTTGGGTAGAAAGGAGAAAGTTGAATCAGGTCTCATGTAGCCAGGGTTGGCACTGAATTCACTGTGAAGGTGCTGATGGTTTTTTGGTTTTTTTGATACTTTATTTACATTTCAAATGTCTCCCCTTTTCCAGATCTCCCCTTTGGAACCTCCCTATCCCCTCTTCCCTCCCCCTGCCTCTGTGGGGGTATTCTCTCACCCACCCACCCACCCACTCTCATCTTCCCTCCTTGGCATTCTCCTACACTGGGGGATCTAACACCCTCAGGCCCAAGGGCCTCTGCTCCCCCTGATGGCTAACAAGACCCTCCTCTGCCACATATGGATGGCATAAACCCTCAGTTCTTTAGCCTTCACCTTTCAAGTGCTAGGATTACAGGCATGTGTTATCATGCCCAACTGTAGTATGTGTTTATCTGGGGAATTCCTTTCATCAGAGTTTTATTTTGGATTCATGTTTATTATTTAGTGATTTTTCTATTCCTTCCCTTCCATCCTGTGACTTCATAGCTATGGGACAATAAAAAGTAGCTCCTTACTATTGGGAGTTACTTAGGGCCTCTGCTTTGAAGTGTGGTGCTCCAATAGAAGCTCATGTAATTTGTTTGTTAAATTTTGCATTTCTTTACATTCTTTCAAATGTGTATGCTATGGCTGCACAAGCAGACACAATGCTTATCCTATGTTTATGGTCCTGCTGTGTGTGTCTAAAGAGCCACTGGGGATTTTTGTCCTTTTGTGCATCACAGGAACCAGCACCCATGACAGAAGATCTGCTGGAAGAGCAGTCTGAGGTCTTAGCAAAATTAGGGACATCTGCTGAGGGGGCGCACCTCCGCGCACGCATGCAGAGTGCCTGTCTCCTCTCCGATATGGAGTCTTTTAAGGTAGGCCACACTTCCAGAGCTCTGGGTCTGTTTTCCGCTATTCTGGGATGAAACTGTGAATAACACTATAAAGTGACATGAAGGCTGTGCTGTTTTTAAAGTGTTTGGATTTATTGTTATAAAACGCTACTTCCAGCCCCCAAACGACATGTCAGACTCACTTGTTAGGTTCAAAAAAGAAAGTCAACCTGCTTTCCAAAGTTGAGAATTGAATATTCTGTGTGTTAGGGATGTTTTTTTTTCCCCTTTGTGTGTGCTCAGCCAATTTAAGGGTTTGGGAACTTTAGGGATTTAAATGTGTATTATTTTATGCAACAAACATATGTGTGCCACACACTACGGGTAGGTAGGGGAGATACAGTATTTAGTCTATTGAGCTTGTGAGAGAAGATTTCTGTGTAAATAGTCTTTAAGGGATGCAAGGTCAGAGGAAAGTGGCCAACCTGTTGAGCTGGTATGGAACTTTCTCAGAAAAGTCAGTATTTTGGAGGAGTAGGTATTTGGTTGCCTGGAGGGGTTATTGTGCACTTGGATAAAGGCTTGGGTGTACACCACCCCACATTCAGGGAACAGTGGCATTTTGAGTGTCCTTAACCTTAAGATACTATATGACCCAGTATCTGAAACTTTTAGATTTTATATGTATGGGTATTTTGCCTGCATGTATATCTGTGCACCATGTGGGTGCTGGGAATTGAACCTGTGTCCTCTGGAAGAGCAAGTAGTGCTCTTAACTGCTGAGCAAACTCTCCAGCCCCCAATATCTGACACTTGAAAGAAAGTGCTAACCTAACACTATGAGTAGAAAATTCCACATTATGAGACTGTTTCCTATGCAGAATTATTTAAGTCATTATATAAAATCACCACCTTCATGGTATGTGTATATGTAGTATGCATGAAAAGTAATTGAATTTCAAGTTTAGACTTGAGTCAAAGCTCAGTTCGTGTATTTGAAAATTTAGAAATCTAAAAAAATTCAAAACACTCCTATTCCCGTGTATTTTGGAAAGTGTACTCAACCTGAGTGTGACAAAGCTCAGAAGGGAGGCGAGTGGCTGACGCCTTTGCTTTCTGCACGTGAACTTCTGAAACTTCTTCCAGGCCTGAGCCTCTTTATAATCTACAGTAGCCTCTGGTTCCCTGGTGTATAGCCCTTCTCAGTCCACATCTGTGCTCTGCAGGATGGCCCGAGTTTGATTTCCTTCCTTTTAAACATAAGCCCTTCGTGATTACTTTTTTCTCTTCCTTCTCTACCTGCTAGGAGGTAAGTGATAACTGGAAGCCTTTTATCTCTGCTTATCTCCCTGGAAGACCTGTCAAATGATGCTGAAATGTGTGACTTTCACTCTGCTGTGCAGTATTGAAACAGTTGACTTGGTGGATAACCTCCACTGCAGTTCTCCGTCCTAGTCAGGGTCTGTGCCACAGCAGTCTCTGCAGATGTGCACAGAAGAGACAGCAGACAGTCTGTTCTTCTAACGTTGTGCACTAGCAGAACTGCTGCTCATTAAACTCTTTCGGACCAAGCTGGGCACCTACAAATTTATAATAACTTTTTTAACCAGAAAGTAGAGGCACATGAATGAGGTGTCTCTTAGGAATACAGCTACGTGGGATGGGTGCTTTTCAAAGTGAATAGACGCTCTAAACATATGGGTTGCCTTTCCCTTTCTGTAGGAACAATTTACTATTAGACCTGCTTAGGGATCCCAGAGTGGGGCGTGGATGTGTGCCTGAGGCACCCACACGTCATAAAGGCTTATTCTAGGCCACCCTTATAATAAGTCCTCCAACAGTAAAAAGAGGATTGGCCATGGCTGAGGTGTCTGTCCTGCCTGATATGTTACTAAGGACTTGGGGCAGGGGAGGGCTCTAGTACAGAGTCTTCACTAATCTGTAACTTAGGAGCTGAATATTGCTTTCTGTCAAGTTTACTGCCTTTACAAATCAGCTGGTATGCTGCCTGGGTAGGATTCAGACCTTTGTGCATAAATCCTCGTCACTGTCACAAACCATGGCACAGCCTTACAAGAATGGATGCTATGGGGCTGGAGAGATGGCTTAGCAGTTAAGAGCACTGGCTGTTCTAGAGGACCCAGGTTCGATTCCCAGCACTCAGAAAAAACAAAACAAAACAACACCAAAACCAAAAACGGGTTCTATAATTAGCGAATAACTTCCTTCTGGTTCCTTAGGCTTCCTAGGGTTAAGAATGGTCATGGTCAGCCCCATGAATTTAGCCATCACACTTGAAGCAGACTATTCTCACCAACAGTGCTACCTGCCCATCCTTAGTACCCTGGTAATAATACTGAGTACCTGAAGAGAAACCTCCCTGTCTCTCCACAAGCAGTGTGAGGCCACTTTCTCTTGTAGGTTTGAAAGTGGAATTGCTGAAGTTTTTGGTGTACATTATTATTAATTCTAGGGAGTTGTGCAGTAACTGGAGCTTTAATGTTTGCGTTTAGACGCCTGAGCAGTAGTAGTGGATTTCAGTTCCTTAATAGCATGGAAGTAGTTTAGGTGGAGCTGTTTTGATGAAGCCTCCGAGTTCAGTTCCTGTATAGAACATGTGTGGGGCCAGCTGGTACTTACCCCAGTGCTGGTAGTGCCTAACCACAGGCAGGGTAGAGTTTCTGTCACCTGTCATCCTGGTTGTGCTGTGCATTATTTAATTCTCTACACTTCGGTTGATTTACTACTTTGTTCAGTACTACGAAGTTTGTACAAAGTTATCAGATGAAAATGGTGCTTTTTGTTTTTTGTTTTTCCTGTAAAATTGAGAAACACTTTTGGTGCTTTAACACCAATTTTAAGTGTGATGTTCAAACTTTAAGTATGAATATAATTTTGCACTAGGCTTGTCAGAAAATGCTGATTTTAATTTATTTTATTTTATTTGTGTGTGTGTGTGTGTGTGTGTTAGGCAGCTAATCCAGGCTGCATTCTGGAAGATTTTGTGAGGTGGTACTCACCAAGGGACTACATTGAGGAGGAGGTGACTGATGAGAAGGGCAATGTGGTTCTAAAGGGGGAGCTGAGTGCCCGTATGAAGATCCCCAGCAACATGTGGGTAGAAGCCTGGGAAACTGCTAAGCCTGTTCCAGCCAGACGCCAGAGGAGACTGTTTGATGATACCCGAGAGGCTGAAAAGGTACTGGGAAACTGCTAGTAAATGTTGGGTATGAGAGTCTCTACTTGCCTTACAAGCATTAAACCCAGTAAGCTTTCTGTACTACTGTTACATTTCAGATTGTAGAGCTGGCTGGAAAGACAGCCGTGGTCTATGTGGAACGTCTGCATCATGCTGTCTTACACTTTTTATCAGAAGTGTTAAAAATGATCATGTCCGTAGAAGTCTGTCAGAGTGTTTACTAGGGAAATAATGAGAGAGAAACGGGGATCTGTGTATACGAATGTTGTTCATTGTCTTCAGTGAAAAGGGAGAAACAACCAAACTTTACATTACAAGAAAATGCTTGCAGTTCTAGAGAAGAGTGGCCCTGCCTGGTTCCTGACTGCCGCTCACATCATCCCACCGAGTAAATCCGTGCCACCAGCATTTTTATAGGGATCTTCAGGTTAACAGTGAGTCAAGAAAGGATGCAGATTTCAGTGGTGCTCCTGGTGCTGCAAGCTTGTGGATGTAGTGGATGGGGTCAGGAATCCTGAAAGTCAAGAGAAGGGACAGAGGAGCTACCTCAGCATAGCACTAACAGAGGCACATTGGAGAGAATCTGTCATTGTTAGATGCTGTATAATGATTCTTCAGGACCCCAGAGGGCCAGGGTGGCCCAAGGAGATTATGTGGCCCTGTTGCCTCTTAATGCTTTAGTCATCGGAACATCAGAGGACAAGGCATTCTTACACACGTCTATGAGGTTCTGCCAGCTATGTGTATTCACCCATGTATGTACCTCTATTTAGTGTTGAAGCCCGTGAAGGTCTTCACAATCCCATGGTGAAATCTGCTTCTATTTACTGCTAATGGCTACAGGGAGAGTCCATATATTGCACATGTCTCTTTATATTTACAAGAAGAAATAATAGTTTATACTCTGTAATGAAAAACATTACAGATTGTGGAAGATCACTAACAATGTTTAGAAATACTGAGAAAATCGAGTAACAAAATAGCATTACACATTTATTATTAGTGACTATGTCTAATGTCCAAAAAAAAAAATCCTAGATTGACAACACAGTGCTGTTAACTGTCATGTCGGTGTTGTGACTTACAGATCATCCTCATTCTCGTCATGTTCCTACTTTGTATGCGTAACGTAAAGACTTGGAAAGTTTAAGAATGTAGTTTACTATAGTTCCTGAGTGCTTTCAGTGGCAGGCCGTCGCCTCTACCATAGCTGCTGCTTAGTTGGGGAAGAGGCAAGAGTGAGCTGAGGTCAGGTGTCTGTGCCCCAGGGATGCCAACTGCACTATTTCTGTGATCCCTGTGTCTCCCTCAGGTGCTGCACTACCTGGCCATGCAAAAGCCTGCAGACTTAGCCAGGCACCTGCTGCCTTGTGTGATTCATGCAGCTGTTCTCAAGGTAAAGGAAGAAGGTAAATGTCTCAATTGATCAGTCCCTAAGCTGTTTCCAAAGAATGGCTTTTGGTTTCGTTTTTAACCATGGCTTTGATTTTTTTTTTTTCTTTTTTTTATAACTAGAAAGTCTGGAAAACATTCCTTCTGTAAAGAAGATTATAAAACAGATCATAGCCCATTCCAGCAAAGTTTTGCACTTCCCCAATCCCGAAGACAAGAAATTGGAAGTAAGTGTGTGTTCTGTCCGGGTCTTGCCAAGAGTTCCCCCCACCTGGCAATAATTACTTTAAATTTTTTTTAAAGCTGTGTTTTACATTTTCTTTTTACACTTATTGATTGGATGGTGAGGTTGGTATGCATGCATGTCACAGGTATGTAGAGATCAGAGGACAGAGGAACTGGTTCTCTCCTTCCTATGACTCAGGGTATAAGATGTGGTGACAAGTACCTGTCCCTGCTGAGCCATCTCATTGGCTCCTAAGAAGCTGAGGCTCTGCATCTCTGTCTCAGTGCTTGTGCCTCCCTTTCTACCACTAGGAAATCATCCTTCAGATTACTACTGTGGAAGCTATAATAGCCCGAGCCCGGTCCCTGAAGGCCAAATTTGGAACTGAGAAATGTGAGCACGAGGAAGAAAAGGAAGATCTTGAAAGGTACTCCTGCTTGTGCCCCTCACTTGTCCGCAGGAAGGCCTGCTGCTGAGAGAGGATGGCATGGTGGCTTATGGCTTTAATCCCAGTACTTGCAAAGCTGAAGCAAGAGGTTACTTTGAATAGCCTGGGATATTAGTGAGCTGTTCAGGTTAGCCAGGGCAGACCCAGCCACAAAAGAACAAAATGAAATATTCTGCCCTGCGACGACAGACAGAGAAATGCTGAGTTCTCTTAGGATCAGAACTGTGCTAAGTTCCTTCCAGGTGATTCTACCACTCCCACTTGTCCATGGGTGGGTTTAGGGGGAGTTGCCAGTGAGGCTACCTGAAGAGCAGCCTGACCCTTCCCTCTTCCTCCTTTAGGTTTGTCAGCTGCCTGCTGGAGCAGCCTGAAGTATCAATCACTGGGGCAGGAAGAGGACATGCTGGCCGAATCATCCACAAGCTGTTTGTGAATGCTCAGCGGGTATGTAAGAGTCCTCCTTGGCTGCTCCTGGCCCAGGATGGTGTTCTGAGTCCCACACCAGGGTGACAGCACAGAAAGGAACAGGCTCCAAGGCTCCTGAGACTTTGAGATGCCCTGGGTTAAAGAGAGTGATGAGTTATTTCAGACCTAAACTGTGGATATTAGAAAGTTCTAGAGGCTGCCAGGGACTTGTAGCAATGGCCAGAGCTATGGTATGGGAAAACGTGATTATAGCCTCAATTTCTGACTAGTCTGTAATAGAGACTGTCTCAAAAGGAAAAGGATTTCAGGCTGTGAAAACTGTGTAAACAGGTTTCCACACAGAAGGAAATCCAGTTTGGAAAATTATCATTCTCTCCATCCACGAAAGTTAAGTTGTATTGATTATGGGGTATTGTCCACATATGTGTATATACGTGCATGCATGGGTGTGTGCATGTACACACACACACACACACACACACACACACGCGCGCGCGCGCGCGCGCACCTTGGGGCACATTAATTGGCAATCCAGGTGAAAGTATTATGATGTGCACTAAATACAGTTGTCCCTGACCTTGAACAAGATGACACTGGAAACCAGAACACCAGCTCAGCCTTGAGATAGTCATTCTCTACCAAGTAAGAATTTTCTTGGTGCACACACAGGCTTTCTCAGGGTTACTATTGCTGTGATAAAACACCACAACCAAAAACAATTTGGGGAGGAAATCCCTGGAGCAAGTCAGAGCAAGAGCTCAAACTGGGTAACAGCTGATGCAGGGGCCATGGAGGGTGCTGCTTACTGGCTTTCTCCCCATAGCTTGCTAAGTCTGCTTTCTTATAGAGCCCAGGACTACCCCACCCCCATGAATCAGTAAATAAGAAAATTCCCTACGGGCTTCCTTAGAGCTGGATCTTATGAAGGCATTTTCTCAGTTGAGGCCCTCTCCTCTCAGATGACTATAACTTGTGTCAAATTGACATAAAACTAACCAGAACATGGACTAACAGTTCACCATTCCTATTGAGAAACTGAAAATTACACACACATTGTTCTGAATGTTGAAAGCTAAACACAAAATTACCTTCTTTGCTTATAAATGAATGACTTGTAGGAGGTAGTACTGCTCTCCTTCATCTCCTCTCTGATTCTGTTCTCACATGCTGTACATCTCCACCGTCGTAACACAGGCTGACTAGCAGTGTCCTTGTCACCCCCTGCTGCTGCTGCTCCTCAACAGGCAAGACTCAACTCTTTACTGATTTTTAGGAAAATCATGAGTTAAGTTTTAAAATCAGAAATGTCTATGTTTTAGTGTTAAGGGTGATGAGAATTATTCCCCTAAACTGGGGTATCGTCCTCAGTCCCCCCCTAACTACACGGCGGCTAGAAAACCCAAGAGTAGGCATAATTTCAGTCTTCAGCACTTACATCTCACACACCAAAACATGTTTCATCACTTGGGCTGCTGTGATCCTTATTGTCTCTACTTAGGTTGTTACATCTAAGAGGAGGATGCTGCCTTTCAAAGGTCCTCCTCACGGACCTCAAGTTGTGAGTCTGTCTCACATAGTACACATCACCGTCTACCCTGGTAGTCCGCTTTCAGGGACCCATGTAATGACCAGTACATGGTTGTGTTTTAACTCAGCTCTAGCTGTCTGGCTCCAGGGAACTGTTGAGTTTATGTAACTTTTCATGATGAGCAGATACTTTGTACCAGTTTTACTAAAGAATGAAGATTTTATTGTACTTAAGGTGTAGCTGAATTTTTATAGCACACATTAGCTTCATATTAGAGCTTTTCTTCAAAATTATAAACTGTAGCGCAGTGACACAGCTCAGGGGTAAACACTTGCTGCTGAGTCTGTTGGGTAGTTGATTTTCTAGAACCTACATGGTAAGTGGAGAGAACCCACTCCTGAAAGGTGTCCTCTGACCACTACATGTGTGCAGTGGCATATGCACACATGAGCACCCCTTCCCCCCCAAAACCTAAAATATTAAAATTCTGAACTGTAATAAAAGTTGACTGAGACTCTATAGATTTGCCTATGTATGTATTTAAATTGATTTCAGCAAAAATGACTGCTTTGTTCCAGTCTTGCTAAGTTGAATTATTTCTACATGTCTGTCCTTAAATTTATGGTTTGTCTGTCAAGCCATCTTTTGAAACAGCATCTTGTTTGAAAGAGTGAGGGTTTTCAGTCATTTCCTCAACCCTGCACCTCACCTGTTGGGCCATCAGATGCATGAGCCTGAGCGCTGGCCATGTCTGGTGTCTGTGATGTGGTTTTGTGCACCTTCAGTAACCTTGGATGGAGTCATGCCTACACAGTGCATGTTGTTCCTGATGTGCCCTCGAGTCTGCCCAGCTCCTTAGCGCGTCCCTTCTTCCCTTTCATCACTGTTTCTTTTCTCACCTTTCTCAAGCTGACTGAATCTTCTGATGAGGTAACAACATGGCCTGTGTCCCTCATGGTTCTTTGTCCTTCCCCATCCCTCTAACTTCATCTTAACCAACCATCTCTAATCGGCTGGCATCCCCTCTGGCTGTACAGCTTAACGTGAGTGACTTCATGTTTCCATTGCCCAAAGAATTTTCCCAAGCAGTGGAATCATGAAAGGAGGACAGTATTGCATTCTGAAGGCTCCGTTTGGCTGCACTGGTGCAGTTTGAATGTACGAGCAATGCCTTCAACTTTGAGCACTTTTCCTCTGTGGCCATGGCCATGGGCATCTGTTATGTTAGCTCACTGTCACATTAGCTGCCCAGCAATCAAAGCCAGTGTTCCTGGTTCTAATTTGGCAAGAGAATCTAAAAAAGAACTAGCTGAGAGAGCAGAGATTAAAAATCGCCTTTCCAGACTTGAGAGTAAGTCTGTACTGTTAACGTTTAACTGGATGTGAGTCACTGCCTGCAGAAATGCAGGCACCAGTGCAGCTCCACCATTGCTGGGGAGCCCCGATGGCCTCACTTTTCAGAGCAGAGTGCCGGCCACCCATCTCTGCCTGCCTCACTAGTGCCCAAGCTCTTTCCAGCTTTCTGCTTTTCTGTTTTTGTTCTTTTGAGCAGTCATAACACACAGTGGACATAATGCATTTCCAAGTAACGCAGGTCATTGTGTGTTTCTTGTGTTTATCCATCTGCCCTTGGATAACGTGGCTTTCAACTACTCTTGAACTTGGTGTTTGGTTCTGTTCAAGGCTGCTGCAGTGGCTCTGCCAGAGGAGGAGCTGAAGAGGTCAGTCTGCCCAGAGGAGAGAAGACAGACCTTGGCATCAGACTTCCCACCACCTGCAGGCCGGGAGCTGATCCTGAGGGCCACTGTGCCCCGGCCTGCTCCCTACTCCAAAGCCCTGCCTCAGCGCATGTACAGTGTACTCACCAAGGAGGACTTCAGACTTGCGGGTGCCTTTTCCTCAGACACCTCCTTCTTCTAGGGGAAGGATGAGAGGCAGCTCCTGCCATGGGCATCGAGACGATCTTGTCAAACCAGCAGCAGGAGTCACACCAGCAGCCAGAGGCATCTCGAGTACCAAGCTTGAGCCAGATGGATAGTTTTGAAGTGTCAAAGACTTTCCACCTGGGGGAGATGGCCTGTGTTGGGGGAACCACACATCAGCAGGCCTCTCACCTTGGGGGACAGAGTTTGTTCATTCTCTTGTGACAGTCATCGGTGTAGACACTTAGTGGCTGTCCTTATTATTAGTATTACATATGCAAGGTAGAGTTAACTCACGTTCTGGATATTTGGTGGTAGAGCCTTTTAGTCCATGAGACATTCTGTTTATTCAGTCACCAGATGGTCAGCTTTATTGTGCTATTTGATGAGCATCTGAATATTCTAGGAGAAAGACTAGCTTTGTTTTTTTCCATGTCACTAACCAAATGTATTTCTTCTGATCAATCTGTATGTGAAATGTGGCTGCAGATTAGCGCTCTCTTGCTCTGTGTCTCTGTCTGTCTGTCTGGATCTCTTGGTCCTCTTGGTTGCACCCCTGCCTTTGCACTTTACTTCTCTGTGTTGCTGGCTAGGGATTTTAATGACATCATATGAGCAAGTGTCAAACTCACATCCTGGGAACATAGATCACCGTGCAGTTAGTGAGCTATGGTGTGTGCTGAGGCCGGGAGTGGGCAGACTAGATGGCTCCTTGGCTCTTGTAGCTGCGAGCAGTTGGGGCTGAAGCACCCGGCACAGGGGTGATGGCACTGTCCTCGGTGCAGCTCAGAATGCATTCAGTATGTTGCTACAGAACCTCTCTTTGGTGATTGTAAATTATTTTGGGACCTAAAATTCCCACTTGAATCCAAAGTAAAAAATGGTTATGCTGAAGTGTAAATTCCGCCTGTGTGATTTTTAAAAATTAATAGAGCTGCACAAACCCTGTGTTATTTTTGTTAAAAAAAAAAAAGTATATATATTTATCTGTATGGTGTGCACAGACACATGTCTATTTGTGAACAAGGGGGCCAGGGGCTGACCCCTAGGCTTCACAGTGCTCTTTTCCTCTGAAATGCTGGACTTTGCTTCTTAGAAACCCATAGATACTGGTTGAGGCCCGAAGGCCAGAACAACTAGAAGACAGGACAGTCAGTGTCTGCTTTTCTGGGTATTGATGACAGAATTCTAAGGCGTGGGAGTTGGTCTAAAATGACATTGTTTATCTAATAAAACGGACTGATGTCTATGTGGCCACTTGTGATTTTCTTCCCGAGAGCCCTTCTGTTACTTAACTCAGTTTCAGCTGCTTCAGCTCTCTGTAATGTCACAAGGAAGTGTCTGCAGAATGTTCTTTGTGCCTTTTGAAGTGTGGTTATCCAGACTGGCTTTTTTTTTTTTTTTTTTTATTGTTATTCATTTCAGACATTAGAAAATACCCAATGTATCAGCGCTGTACTGATGACATATAGACAGATGCTACAGCGTGTAAGAAAGCTAGTGTGCAATGTCCCCTTTTCCTCTGCCCTTCCTGAAGGTGAGGAAGACTGAACTGAGGCCATGGTAGCATAGGGCAGTTGGTCCTGGACGAGTCCATGAAGTGTGTGTGAGAGAGAACTCTGAGGCATGCTTAGAGGTGCTGCGTGCATCCCGTGAGCCCACCCACTCTTCACTAGTGATGATCAGGGCAAACTGTGAGGTGGTCAGGCTCAGGGTTGAGACTTCCTGAAAAACAATGCCTCAGGGTGACCTCTGTCATATGTGTACATATCTAAAAGTTTAAATAAGAATCTCAGAGCAGCACTAGCTGCTCTTTCTTGTAGAGGACCAGTTTCAGATCTCAGCACCACATGGTGGCTGACAACCATCCCCGGTGCAGTTCCAGGATCCAGCACTCTCTCCTGACCTGTGTGGGCATCACATTGTGCACATATATGCAGGCACTCACACAATAAATAAGATCTTTAATGTTTCAGAAGTGTCCTGCAGAGCACTCAGTTGCTTATCAACAAAGACAAGTTGCATAAACTGTAGGGAACGGCTGTCACTCCACTGTGGAGTGCTTGCCTGCCAATCATGAGGTGCAGATATGTCCCCAGTACCAGAAAAGAAAAAATGACCCCCAATAGCACAGTCCAGTAGGAGGAATGACAGATGTGGGAGCCATCCAAGCACCCAGTGACTATAAAGTGAGCCTGCTCGGATACTCCGCCACTTCAAACAGGCTGTCATCTTTTACCCATTGTGAGGCTCATTTATGGTCCTAGAGGTCTCAGTCCATGACAAGCCAGGGACAGGGAAGGAGGGGATGAGCAGAGGAAAGGGAGGAGGTGAACATGAATTTGTGTGCTCACAGGCTGTGGTGTTTTCCTCTTTCCACTCCTCTGGCTGCTGGTCTATGGAAGAACGCCCCACCCCCACCCCATTTAGATGGGTCTTTACCCCTTTGGCCTTTCTGTAACAACCCCCTCCCTCCCCCACCAAGATACCCAGGGCTCTGAGTTATAAATCAAGTCACTTCTCCATCCTATCATGGATAAGTTACAGACCCATTCTCTTCCCACAAACATCCTGAGGCCCCATGGTCGCCTGTGTGCCTCTGTGGGACATGGGACACTGCTGTGACCTGTCCTTTAGAAGCGGACGCTAGGCAACTTTTGCTTATGGGAAGAGATAGGTGGTTTCTTCCAGCCACCACATGGACTCAGTGGATGTTGAATAAAATTCACAAGTTTCCTAGTCCCTGGGAAGTTTGAGTAGGCAATGACTTGTAAGGGCTATTGATTAACCTTTCTGAACCCTAATTTTGGCTAAAAATAAGCTTAGCTATTGCCAGAGTTACATAAGGAAGGAACTGTATTCTTAGCCCACTGGCACTATCTTGCCGACATGAGACGTGGAAATATTTTTAGAGTGTGAATCTCCCAAACATTCTCCATTCTTCTGGGACAGTGAAGGAGCATGCTGGTGGGAGAGAACCGGCCTCTCTCTGGCTGTAGTCTGAAGGCTTAGAGGTTGGGCTGGGACCCACCTGGTTCATGTACTTCACACCCTTCTTTACTCTTGTTACTCCAGGAGAGGGCTGTAAGCAGCAATCTTTTGTCCCATGCTAGCAAGTTAATCCCAAATCTATGTAGTAATTCATACAAGAGAAGGGCCTGGACCGATCTAGAGCAGGGTCAGCTCTATTCACTTGTAGGCACTGGGTGCAGCATGTTAGATCTATGACAAATGAACATTTGTCATTAGGTTAACAAAATTGTGGTCAGAGGCAGATGGCTACCCAGTGAATCTGGCTGACACTCCAACGTGGGATGCCAGCTGTCCACAGCTGCATCTCCCCAACAGGCCATTACAAAGGTAGGACCTCCGGCTGTCCAAATCTCAATGCAGTGGCCTCTTACTGCAGACCAATGCACCTGGGAAGTACCACCTAGCTAAACGTTAACCAACCCATGGCATGGGTCTGGAGGGAAGGAGAACCTGCTAAGCCCACAGGCTGCACAGAGGCCACTCTGGGGAACACCAAACCCTTGTCCCACAGGCATCAATACCATCATAAGCCACAGGAACGACAAGAGACAATCTACTCCAACATTCTCATTGCTTTCCTTTTTCTTTTTGTGAGATCCTGGAACTGCCCGATGGGAGCACAGGATTTAAAGTACTCTCAAGATACAGGCATATGCAAGGATTCCTTACATAGGACTTGAACATCACACAAACTTATTCTACCCTGGGCGTGATGGTGCCTGCGTTTAATCCCAGCACTCAGAAGGCAGAGGCAGGCAGTTTGAGGTCAGCCTGGCTCTGGTCTACAGAGTGAGTTCCAGGACTGCACAGAGAAACACTGTCCCCCAAAAACAAAAAAGCAAAACGAAATGAACAAAAGATTATTCTGCCTACACTGCAAAGCTCACCAGAGTGAAAAGGGCTTTTTTTTCCTTGTGTGGTGCTGGCTATGAAACCCAAGGCCTTGTACATGCTGGGCAAGCACTGTACCACTCAGCTGCTTCCCAGAAAAACGGCCCATAGGATGAGAAACATTCTTGCCAACTTATGCATCAGACAGGCAATTACTATCCAAGAAACATAAAAAACTACAGATAGTTCCGGCTGGAGAGATGACTAGTTAGAAGCACTGGCTGTTCTTCCAGAGACTCTGAGGATTAACATCTACAGCAGATATTTTACAACCCCTCTTCATAATACCAAGAGAAAGCAATTCAGGAGCAAGGTATGGGGAGATGCCAACTCACACACACGGGGGCCAGGCTCAGGGAGATGCCACCTCACACACAGGAGCTGGACAGAAGCCTGTATCTTACACATAGGGCAGAGCGCACATGAGTCAGGTGACATTCCAGTGTGACACTTTTTCGTGGTTGACTGGAGTGTAATTGGCACAACTCTGGGAATGATTTCATATTGCCTAAGATGTCAAATAAGCATTACATATCCTTGAAACTGAGTCTAAAGCTCGGGTCCTAGATAGTGTCTATCACCTGGGCACTTAGGAGCAATGCAGATCACGGGGGTGGGGGAGATGGCTCAGTTTTTATTGATAAGGGACCAAAGCTCAACCTCCATAACCCAATAAAAAACCGGTGAGACTGAGACAGGCAGACCCCTGAAGCTCACTGGCCAGCCACCCTAGCTCCAGGTTCTGTGAGAAAGAAAGCCTGTCTCAAAAACTTAAGGTGAGCTGGCAACACATGGCTTTTGTTGTTACTGAAACAGAGACTCTCTATGTAGTCCTGTCTATCCTCAAACTCTCTATGTAGACCAGGCTATCTTTAAACTCAGAGAGACACTTCTCTGCATCCCAAGTGCTGGGATAAAGGCGTGTGACACCACAGATTTCTTTATTCCAAGCACTTAGAAGGCAGAGGCAAGCAGATATCTGAATTCAAGGCTTGCCTGGTCTACAGAGTTCCAGGCCAGCATGGGCTACATAGTGAGACCCTGTGTTGGGGAAAGAAGTGGAGTGTGATTGAGGACACCCAGCACAGACCTCTGCTCTGTACACACGTATGCACACCCACCCACACTGACAAGTGCAAACACTCACAAAGGAAAAAAGGAAACAAGGCATACAATTCCATAGTCACCCTGAGCAGGGAGCTCTGGAGCAGGGCAGCTGTGTTGAGGAAGCCCTCTAGAATGTTCCCTAGTCTGAGCCTCTGTTACAGACCTTTCTGTATGGGATCAGGGCTGTTCAGATTCACTACACAAAATCTACAGAGCACAAACCCTGTCATCATTTGACTATAGTAAAGGTAGGATCTACAAAGCACCAAACCCTAAAATCAATATGGTATTAAAAGCATAGCACTGGGCTGGAGAGAGGGCTCAGCAGTTAAGAGCACTGATTGCTCTCGGAGGACCCAGTTTTGCTTCCTGGCGCACACATGGCGGCATACAACTGTCGGTAACTGATGCCCTCTGCTGGCCTCCAAGGGCACTGCATGCACAATGTGCACAGACATACACATAAGCAAAACACCCCTACACATAAAAATATATAACTAATACAACAAATGAGCCATGGTGCTGAGGGGAAAGCAGCTTGGCACAGCGCCATGCCACCAGAGGTCATCTATCCACAGGTGACATGAAGCTGCTTAGCAGCATTAAAGGAGAAGATTCCTCCAACCAATTCATTTGAGCCGACTGAATGAGACTGCAAATCTGGAAACTCCCCGCACCAGAACAGTGTGGGAATGCCAACCAGCAAAGGGTTCACAGCACTTGGAAAAGCAGGTGAAGTCAATATGGCTCACACTTGTAATCCTCACAAGCAGGAGGCTGCAGCAGGAGGACTGCTGAGTTGAGGCCAGTCTGCATTATATATAGCAAGACCCTGTCTCAAAAACCAAAAACCAAAAACCCCCCAAAACCCCGAGCCGTGAGACTCTCACCTATGAACTGTCTTCTGTTCACCTAACTTAGCCTACATCGCTGCTAAGTAGGTCAGATACCGGGCACTGGGTGTATCTTAGTAGTCCAGCATGCACTTAGCGTGTCTGAGGCATTGGGTTGATCCCCACCCCTGCATGGCATTCTGGGACCTGAGGAATTGTACTGACAGCTAAGGATACAGCCCAATATAGAACACATAAACTTGAAACATCACAAAACCTTTTTGAAATGTTTTTTCTTTGATAACTCAATTGTGCAGTTCTCAAGTGAGAACTTTGTAGATAATACCACAGCACTCAAAGGCTGGACACATCTGCTTTAGACTGAATACACTCAGGATGCACCAGAATCCAAGGTTCTGCCTTCTGCATGGACTTCAATGGGACTGGGTCGTCAGTCCTCTGAGCTCTCCTCAGAGCGCCCCACAGCTGCACGTCCAGTATCTGCCCTATGGCCTACTGACTGATCAATGCCATCTCTAAGCATATTTTCCTTATTGCTCACCATGATGCCCACTTCAGGTGCTGAATCAAAGGATGCTCACACTATCCTCTAGAAGACCTCAGTCCTAAAGCCTGCTGCTCACCAAGATATCAGCATGGCTAGGTGCTGGACCCCATGCTAAACATCTTCAGCATGCTATACACCGGTGAGGCGCCTTACCAACCTGAGCCTCAGCCTCCGACAATAGCTGCCCTAACTTTAGGGGCAGATTAGGACTCCTTTCTCCACCACTGAAATGGCCTAGCCGGAAACACGCCCAAATGACAGAAATCAGCATCTTCCTAATCAGCCAGAGAGTATCAGTCCAGGCATGCCATTCCATGACACGATGATCTTTGAGGAAGGTGCTTGCTATGGTGACTCTAGATTCCTGAACTCAAGTGATCTTCTGGTCTAACAGCTTTGTCCCAAACTTACCTCACCAGAACTTCAAATTATTTCTGCCAAAGTTAATGTATTTCTGCAAGTCAAGTGCAGGGTAGCATGCAGTCTAGGCTGGCTTTGAATTCTCTGTGTGGATAAAGATGACCATGAACTTCTGATCTCCCTGCCTCCACTTGCACTGATGAGGCTGTAGCTGTGTTCCAAACCTGCTTTATGCCCTGCTGAGGACCAAACCCAGGGCTTCATGCTTGCCAGACAAGCTGCTTACAGACTCAGCTGCATTCTTAGCCTGTGTCTGAGATTCATAGAAAGGAAACTGGGTGGAGTTCCAGACAGCCTGGACCCTGGCCACTTTGGCCTGGCCAGGCAAGTCACTGAAAATCCTGCAAGGCTTACTCACATTGTAGAGTGGTCTCCCCCCAGCCTTTACTGTTCTCTGGCACCATAAGGTAAGCTGGGTGAAGTGGCAGACAGTAGGCTCCCAGCTCCCTGGCTACAGCTCACACTGGAATTCGGTCTAGTAGCCTTCTCTTCTGAACCCAGGAGGTTTTCATTACTACTTTTTATCTGACCCCATCAGACAACCGAGGCCTCTCAGGGATTATTCCTGTTCCTATTGCTCCCCATCCAAATTCAGTGTGACCCAGACAAGAACAGCTTTTGTTAGCCAGACCAAGATGACCCCTCAAACTCGTTATAAAGTCCCAATTCCAGCCAGGCAGTGGTGGCGCACGCCTTTAATCCCAGCACTTGGGAGGCAGAGGCAGGTGGATTTCTGAGTTCAAGGCAAGCCTGGTCTACAGAGTGAGTTCCAGGACAGCCAGGGCCACACAGAGAAACCCTGTCTCGAAAAAACAACAACAACAACAAAAAAAACAAAACAAAACAAAAAAACAAAAACCAAAAAACACAACAACAACAACAACAACAAACCCAATTCCAAAGAACACTGACCTCTGCCTCCCACACAGGGCATCGGGCCTGGCAGTGTCCACGCCTATGGCTGGCTGGATGCTCCAGGTTTGCTTCAGTTCTGCTCAGTTTACAACCCTGGTGATGATGTTAATACTGTGGAGAGGGACAATTCCAGACCAGACAGCTTATCTGCGGAGGGTTGCAGCAAACTAAAACTGACCTGCGAACCCAACAGCCCACAGAACACATTCTGAGCCTTCCAATGTGCTCAGAGAATGCTGGCAGAAAGCTATTTAATAGGCCACAGCCTGGTGGACCAGCCACCGGGCTGGGTATGGCTCGACTGGGGTTTCACAGCCTAGTTAGCCACAGGGCCTTCTCTAACCAACCATGGCTCAGCTATTGAGAATAAACTGCATTGGTTTGGTAGTCTGAGCCCAGGGTGGACATTCAGTTAAATCCCATAGTCTCCCATACTAACAGGAACATGTGCTTATGTAGAACTCAGTTGCAAATAATCAAGGGAAGATACTCTCGTCCAGGACTATGGTCTATACGAGAGGAAAGAGAATGTGACTGCAAAGTGTGTGTGTGTGTGTGTGTGTGTGTGTGTGTGTGTGTGTGTGTTTGAGCAAACCCATGTTCCAGGGGGTGGGTGTTTACATACGAAGCCCAAAGTTGATGTTTGGAAACACCCTTGATTGCTATTCTGCCATATTCACAGCAGGGTCTCTCAATCTCGAAGCTGGAAGATGAACCTACTTTTGTTAGCCAGCTTGCTCTAGAGATCTCCTGTCTTGCCCTTCTGGGGCCGAGTGAGAGGTAAGACGCCATGCTCACTGGGCACTTTATATGGGCTTCTGCACTCTGGCCCTCACACCTGGACAAGCATTTTAACCACAAATGGAGCCAACCCCATTCTCCAAACCTCCACCTTGATGGATACAATGTCTCATGTATCCCAGACAGGCCTCAAACTTTGGGAATTTGATCTGACACCGGTATCTCACTTCTCATGTGGGGCCCAATGTGAGCAGAGATAAAGTTGTAAGTATCTTACGTAGAGCATCAACTGCAGTTTTTGAACAGGGACACCAGCACAGAACTGTTTCCCATGTGCCTTTGAAAACATCTCCTCATACATGCAAAAGCATAAGCCACCAGAACACATACGTGGAGTCGCCATGAGAAGGTGGTAGGACATTCAAGGACTGCAGTTGTCTCCAAAGCTAAGAATAAGAGGCCCAAAGGGAGTATGTGGCGTCTAGGAGTGACTTATCCACGCCGATCACTTACTAGCTTTGGTACCACGGGAGATCTTCCTTGCTAAGTTTGTAAGGAAAGCCAGTCCTATGCTGAGATCTTTGTTCAACAGATGTGATCTCTGTGCCTTAAATGGCCAAATGCTTTACAGCTTCAGTCTCTAGAGCCACTGGAGGGGTGTGCTCTGAAGGGACTGGTGGAACGCTGGCCACTTCTTTCTTGTGATTCCTTGGTGAGGTGTTTTGCTCTGTCACATGATCCTATGATGCTGCTGGGCTGCATCCCAAACAAAGGGGCCAAGTGATTATGATCTAGAAACTACCAAGTGGCATGTCAGAAGCACTTTTTGTTTAGAAAGTGATTACTTCAGGTTGTTACGGTGACAGGAAGCTGGTCACGGTGCTTTGAAAGAAAATGGCCGCCGGAGGCTCCCAGAGTGGCACTATTAGAAGGTGTGGCTTTGTTGGAGGAAGTGTCACTAGGGGGTGGGCTTTGAGGTTTCTAAAGTTCAAGTCAGTTCACTTCTGCTGCTCCTCTCAGCTCCATCTCCAGCACCATGTCTGCCTGCATGCTGTCATGCTTCCTACCATGATGATAGTGGACTGAACCTCTGGACTGTGAGCCAGCCCCAATGTTTCATATATGCTTTATAACTCCTTTATAAGAGTTGCCATGATCATGGTGTCTCTTCAGAGCGATAAAACCCTAACTAAGACATTGAATGATTGGATTATTATACAGATAAAGGTGTTATAAAGTTCTGGAATCTAATACTGAAATGTGGTTACAGGAAAGGCTACAACTGCAGAGGGGCTGTAAAATATACTAATCATAAATACACAATTATGTCCATCTGCCTACCTTCTTAGCTACCCTCTATCGTTTTGAGAAAGGGTTCACTATGTAGTTTTGGCTGGCCTTGAACTCACTGAGATCCACCTGCTTCTGCACCCCGAGTGCTGAGATTAAAAAAAAACCAAAAAAAATAACCCCACATTCTGCCATGTCTGGCCCACAATGATTCACTCATTCTCCCTCCCCACCCCTGTGTTCTGTCTATGTTCCCAGGTGTACACGTGCCATAGCAAGTACAGGTCAGAGGAAACCTAGGGCCCTCTTCACCTTTCACTGTGTGTAAGACAGGGTCTTTCTGCTTCCTCATAGGTATGCCAAGCTGGCTGGCCTGCAAGCTTCTCCTGTCTTCCCCTCCCCATTGTCGAGGGCAAGCTGGATTATAGAGAGCAGCACATCATCAGACTTTACGTGGGTTCTGGGGATCTGAACTTGGGTCCTCACATCTGTGTAGCAAGCTCTTTTACCCACTGAGCCATCTCCCCAGCCCCACAACACTATTTTTAAGGTGTCCCGATGGCCAGTTTCCAGGAAGCAGTATTACTGACTACTAGAAAGACATGGCCAGGGACTTGAGGGCAAGGAAAGAAACTCCCAAGGCAGATGAGCAGGTGGTTAGAACCCAGAATACCAATGGGAGACGGTGACATTTTTTGCCGCTAAATAAGAGCATGCCATAGCTGGGTGGCAGAGACCTTCCTCAGCACAGAGCAGCTCAAAGTCCAGAGGTAAACCAGGACATTTTTCTGATGGTTGGGAAATCAAATGGAATGGCACAGCAATGACATGCTTACAATTTTCCAGTTCAAAGGGATAAAAGGTGGAAATCAAGAGGGCCGGAAAACGCTATCATAGAGAACAAGCGTTAGTCCCAGTCTGTTTTCCATGGCTGACTTCCAGTTTCTCAGCACTGGCTTCCTTCACAAGTGATTTAAGGTGCTTCACATCTGTATATCTGAATCACCCATAGTTTAGATGCTCCATTCAAGGACCAGAAGAAATGGTCTGACTTATTAAGGAGATGCACGGGCAGAAAGCTTTCCCATTTACAGGGAGAAGATGTGGGTGGCTATTCATCTGACACAAGAAACTCTCCCCAAGTATGCACCTTATCTGTCATGAACTTTGAACGAAAGCCTTTTGGGGGTCAGGCATCCAGGGTCTCACTTGAACTCACATAGATCTGCCTGCTTCTGCCTCCAGAGTACTAGGCTCAAGGGAGGGCTAAGCAGAGAGGTTTCCTTAGTCATCAGAGACTGGGATTAACATCACTCAGGGATGGCAATAGAAAAGTGTGACCCCGTGCATTTGTGGCTTGGGTGAGCCTGTCTTGCTCAGGAAGTTGGCTCTTCTCGTTCACAGCAGTCCTTTATGGCTGTGCATCCAGGCCAGGTAAGCGCCACATAGCTCACACTGCAAGGGGGCTTCCCAGCTACCACATCCACTTGCTAGCCCCTGGGTCCAGACATGTTAATTTTTCTTTCCTCAAAGTCTTTCAGAGCTCATTGTCTGCACTGACTGTGTGGTCACAGCTGTCCTCTTCCCTCACGCTGCACTTTCACACACAGGTACGCTGCCTTCCATGCCTTCCTGTCCTCTCTCGGGTCCTCCACTTGCTCTTCTTAGTATCTTGTTGAGACAGAGAATCATGCACCACAGGCTGGCCTCAAATGCACTGTGAAGTCAGAGGTGACCTTGAAATCTTGATCCTCCTGCTTCCAGCTCTCCATGGCTGAGATTACTGGCATGTACCACATGGCTGGCTTTTGTGGTGTTAGGGATGGAACCCAGGGCCTTGTGCGTTCTAAGCAAGCTCTCTTCCAATGGGACTACATTCCCAACGCCTAAACACAAATCCTACCCCCCAATCCCCACTGCAGTACTGGGCTACACACTTTCTGTTCTGGGTTGACTCAGTTTACAAGAACCATTAGCCAGAAGGAGAACTATAGAAGCCAAAGTGCAAGGTTAGTGCATGTAGAGACTTTCCCAGAACTATGGACTTTGATGGCTTAGGTCTGTGTGCTCATTTTGGCAGGTGGTGCTATCTACATGCTGAGTTTTCCGGCCTGAATAGTACTTCCATCATGGAGTCAGTTGTGCTAAGGTCTGGGGCCTGTTACAAAACCATCAGGCATAACTGACATCTAAGAACTCTCTCCTGAGAATTCCCACTGCAGTGAATAAAGAGCAAGCTCCACTGACTGACCTACTTACACTAAAGTCTGCTCCTAACACCTCACGCTGGAGGGGAGGGGTGGTGAGCTGGCCTGGGCTTTTCCCCTGTGAACCATGATGACTGGTTCCTGGAAATGAGGTGGAAAACTGCAAAGAGCCAGGTGTGCAGAACAGAAAAGAGGCCAGACAGCACCGGATCTCCTTTACAGGAGAGACATCTCTGCTTGATCTCATGCAAGGGGTCAGTTATAGACTGGATGACACTCTGCAAGGCAGGCTCAGGCTTCTGAAAATAATGTGTAACCTACTAGCTGCTGACTAAAACTGTAAAGTGCTTGGGGTTTGCACTCCAGTGTGTCCGCAAACACTTTGTGAGTCTTTGAGGATGTAATTGCTCCTTCACTCTGACAGTGATGTTCTTTTGATTGTCACTCTTCCTGTGGGGTGCGTGGCAGCAATGGTTTCTCCCTTTCCTGCCATTACCCCTATTTTCTTTTTAAAAGGTTACCTAACTTTTTTTTTCAAATTTATTTTATTCTTATATGTGTGGGTGTTCTGCCTGCATGTGTGGCTATGGGCCATGTGCTATATCGTCCAAGGCCAGAAAAGGGAACTGAATGCCCTGGAGTTGGAGTCACAGACAGTTGTGAGCTTCCACGGGTGCTGGAACCCAAGCTCAGGCGCTTTGGAAGGGCAGCTCATGCTCTTCTCACTAAGCCATCTCTCCAGCCGATTAGCATGCATCTAATTAATGTTCCCATTGTGTTTGATGGACGGTTAACCTTCTGATTGTTTTTATATAGTGAGTTTTATCACTATTAGTGTGTGTGTGTATGTGTGTGTGTGTGTGTGTGTGTGTGTGTGTGTGTGGTGTGTGTGTGTGTGTGTGTGTGCATGTGGAAGCCGGATGTCACTATCAGGTGTCTTCCTAGATTGCTCCATACTTTATTTTTGAGATGGTCTTTCACCAAAGCGGAAGCTTACCTCTTCCCTAGACTGTTGGCTAGGGAGCCCCAGGGATCCTGTTTCTGCCTACTTGGTGCTGGGGTCACAGGCCTGCCACCACACCTAGGTTTTTACAGAGGTTCTGTGGCTCGCACTCAGCTGTCATGCTGTGTGGCCAGAAGCTCATCAACTGAGCCACCTCCCAACCCCACTGTCACTTTATTGTGGAGACAGGGTCTTACCACATGGCCTTGCCTGACCTAGAACTCACTCTGTAGACCAGGCTGGTCCCAGACTCATAAAGATCCACCTGCCTCTGCCTCCTGAGTGCTGGGATTAAAAGCGTGTGTCACCGAATTCGTTTGTCATCTTTCTTTTTAAAAGAGGTACCAGAAATAAACTTAATGAAATAGGATTTGGAGATGGAGAGACGGATGGTCCAGTGGTTAGGGGTGCCTG
>JADRCH010000032.1:841506-896486 GCA_019843965.1 Rhynchomys soricoides | reverse complement strand
AAAAAAAAAACCCAAAAAACAAAAACCAAGGTTTATTTAAAGAACAGAACAAAATACTACCAGGATTTTAAAACCAGGAAATGAGGACCAGGAGACAAAGGCTATTTTGACAATTTGCCTGATTTTATACATTAAAAACAAAAACAAACCGTGAAAGGAAACAAACAAACAGAAAACCAGACCAGAGGCTGTGCGCTATTACACTTGATGGTCTCTCACTTGTTCTCATGGTTAGCCAGAGTACACGAGTTCTACACAGACACCATGTATGCTTACAATCAGTTTATTTACAAAAGCATCTTTTCAATAAAGATGTGGCCCAGAAATCACGCAAGAAGGCAGAATCCTTGCCTCCAACATGCATCCAAGCCTTGATCTGGAGGCTCTTGTACAAGAAGCAGGCTGGTCATGGTCTGCCCAGAATTCCTTAATAATGATGGCTTATCTCCAAAATGTCCCCAATTGTTCTGGAATGTTCCATTTATACTACACAGTCCAGAACTAACAGTAATCAAGAAGGAACTGTCAGGTTTGTGAGAATCTATCTGTCACACACTATCTATATACAATGCAGTGATTAAGGTGAATAAGGGACAAAGAGGAGCAAAATCTTGCTGAAACATAATTAACAATCTTCGTGAGTCAGTAAGACCACAGAGACTTCCCATCATCCCTCAGTTTCTGCTAAGTATGTAACATGAAGAGTGCTTAGCAAAAATCTAAATTTCAGTTATTGACTTATGTATAAAAACTTTCCATTCTTAAAATAGTAGACAAACATGAAGACAGATTGTGACAACTCCTTCTACCTGCAGGCCTGTGCTTCTGTTTACGTCTCGTCTTACTTCTTCACCAGAAACCGAGTGATGTCTGATCCATGCTTTGTTGCCAGAGAGTGTCGTCTCACCTGACTTCTTTCCTTGGCTTGCTGGGCAGTTCTCTAGGAGTTAACAAATACACAGCTCAGGGTAGGGAGAAGGCTCTGTGCTAGAGCCTGGAAAAATGCACATTATCCATACATGCAGGGCCTACCCACAGGAAGTGTCCTGAGATGCTAGGTTTACAGGTCTCAGTTATAAGAAAACATAGGTACTTATACACATCTTAAAATCCCCAGAGTTCAGTGGTAAAATTTGTTCACTTCTTATTTTCTGGGTCCAGCTCAGAAAATTCATCCCAACTCAACACATAAGACACTGGAGAAAATCAAATTCGAGAGAACTGGATTCTTCCGCTAAGTCCAAATAAAAATTCATGAGAATCCAAAAAATAAACAAACCCAGAGAAGATGGGATTGTCACTGGTGCCATCATTTATAGCCTCAGGTAGCCCGCCCCACACTCACTACATAGCTCAGAGCTCTACCTGCCTCTTGGGTGCTTCGCTACTGCACCCAGCTGGTCATGAACTCTAGGTCCTTCGGCTCCAACTCCCGAGTGCATCAACAAAGCCAGTTTGTGCAGTGCTGGGACGGAACCCAGAGCCTCACGCATGTTAAGTGAGTGTTCTACCTACAGCCCTGCATCCTTAGCCCAGAGAATGAATGAAGAGAGTAGCAGCCATTCCCCTCTGTGCCTATGAAGTTCCTCAGAGCCAGGTGTCGGGAATGATGAGAGAAGCCCCACGCTATTGTGCTCCCAGAGGGCCCCATGCGTGTCCTCAGAGTCTCCACCACCCGGGTAGCATCCTCCCCAGGGCTGCCTGGATTGGCATATATGCGTGAGTGTCACTGACCTCCCTGTGGCACACTGTGCAAAGAGTCTGCAGGTTGTCCAGGGAGCACTGTCCTCCTCCCTCATACACTGGTCTGATGTGATCCACCTGCCAGAAGTGGCCTTCTCCTGGGTTTCTCAGCATCTCATTTAGCTGCAGTAAGAATACACTATCAGCAACTTCCCAGGTCAGCTGTGAGAACCTTGGGCTGTGCACTGGGAAACCCTTTCACACGGCAAAATCACAGGGAGAAACACATCAGTGTGGCTTTTTATAGCTTTTGTTGTGAGCTAAAAAGAAACAAAAACCTCTAAGTTAGCAATTTGAAAGCAATAAAGTGTGTATCTAAAAGAGTTTTTCCCATGGTACCTAACACATTCTGAAAACCTTACGAACCAAGTATAAGATACCTATGCTCCCGACAGACTCGGGGGAAACTGGTTGTTTCTGACCCTTTAAGTTGCTTTATATATTTATTCTCAGTATTAATTATTAAATAACCATTCACTGCTGGCCTAAATGCATTTGTTACTCTATCAGCAGTGTTAACAGTATCATCCATGTTTTGTTTTCTAGATTAAGATCTCTTGTATCCCAGGCTTTGACCAAACTCATCACGTAGCCAAGGACATCCTTGAACTCTTGATCTTCTTCTACCTCCAAAGAGCTGGGGTTACAGCCTCAGCACCATGCTAGGGTTATGTGTGCTGGGGATGGACCCCAGACTTTCATGGGTGCTAGGCAAACTCTCTACCAACTGAGTTACATTCCCAGCATAGGCCTGAATTTGTTATTTACCAATTTCTCAGGCTGCATGGACTGGCACAGCATGAAATCTCAACAACAAATTTCTGTACCTTGCATATTTGAAATAAACAAATACAGCTACTTAAAACACTCAGTATCTAGGCCGGTCAACGCACCCATTTAGCCAGTGATGCTCTGTGCTGTAATGAGATGTATCTGAACATTACCTGAGATAGTAGCCAGTGCATAGTGGGGTTACTACAACTGTTGAAACAGAGATTAGTATGAAAGCTAGTTTTTATTTTTTTTTAGTCTTGGATAAGAAAGAAACTAGAGTTAATTTCATGAATGCTGGCTACAGGAAAACATGATTATTTCAACCCTAAATCAGAAAAAAACATGGAGAGAGGCATCATACTCCTGACCTTAAAGTGACAGACAGTAGAGTACTGACATAAAACAGACCCACAGACCAACAAAGCACAACAGAGGACCCCAAACAGACACACACAGCCACGAAGCACAGCCCACACAGCCATGGAGGACAACACAGGACCCCAAACAGACCCACATAGCCACAGAGCACAACAGAGGACCCCAAACAGACACACACAGCTATGGACCTCTGGGGAAACAAAAAGCAACCTATTCAGTAAATGGTGCTAGCCAAACTGGCCATGTGTAAAATACTTTGGGCTTTCTGTTAGAAGATCCATACCGAGTTTTAGAAGCAACTGCAAATGTCATTCTAAACAGCATATTCTTAGGAAAAAAAAAAATGCACTCAGATGTGCCTTCTGCAGCCAGTTCTTTCCCTCTGAGCAGCTTTAACTGACAGGCTCAATGATCCAGAAGACTCATCTTTATTGTTCCTGGGTAATGTGTAGCAGATCCCCTGGGGGCCGGCTCTTACATGCTGATTGCCTCATGACAGTCCCTGTTCACTCACTTTGAGCCAGGTGTTGAGGAATCTTCCCTCAGCACCCCCGGGTGCAACATCTAACCTGTGACATCTAGTCCTAGACAGGTCACTTTCAGATGACCTTGAGTCATTTCACTGTACATCTTCAGGAAGTCTGCAATGCCCAGAAAATATGGGAGCTTGGCTGATAATTCTCTCAAGGGTATCCCTTATCAACTAGGCCAAGGGATACCTCTGAAATATCATTTGAGAAATAATGTATCTCTCTCTATATAGCCAAGGCATATACTAATTTATCTCTTATAAATGATTGTTAGCTAATTCTATTATAATATAGCAGGAAAGTTAAAATATGTAATTTATTTAAAAATTATATCTTTATTTATTTGTCTGTTCATCTATCTATCATCGATCTATATCCATCCATCCATCCATCCATCCATCTATCAATCATAGTCAGGGGCTCACTATGTATGTAGCACTGGCTGTCCTGGAACTCACTGTGTAAACCAGAATAGCTTCAAACTTTCAGAGGCATGCTTGCCTCTGCTTCCTGAGTGCTGGAACTAGAGGCACGTGGCTAAAAATATACAATTTGTTTAGCTGACAGGAAGTCATCTAATATATTAGTGGGCCGGAATTGCTACGGTGACCCTTTTTTGATTAAGCCACAAAATTACCACAAAATTAAATATTTTCTTTAAGTTGGAAACTAAATAGTTTCCCTAGATGTTCAAGCAGATCATACATCTGCATGAGCTTTGGGAAGCCGCGAGAAAGCTGACAACTGTGCCAGGAACAATAACGAGCCAGGAGCTGCTTTATAAAAACCGTGTTTTATAACGGGATGACCACACAGCCCTTTCGTTGTAAGTTGCATTTTGGGGTTATTCCCTGTGGTGGTTTGAATAGGAATTCCCCCCAAAGTCTCAAGTGTTTGAATGCTTGGCCAGAGTGCCACCATTAGGAGGTGTGGCCTTGTAGGAGTAGGTGTGGCCTTGTTGGGGGAAGTGAGTCTTGGGAAGCAAGGAGGTAGGGGAGCAAGGCTTCAGGTCTCATGTACTTAACCTATACCCAGTGTGGCACACAGGTGCTTCTGCTGCCTGCAGATCAAATGTAGGACTCTCAGCTCCTTCTCCAGCACCACGTCTGCCTGTATGCTGCCATGTTCCCCCCCCCCCCCATGATGATAACAGACCTCTGACCTGTAAGCCAGCCCCAATTAAATATTTTCCTTTATAAGAGTCCCCATGGTCATGGCGTTTCTTGATAGCAATAGAAATCCTAAGACACTCCCTTGCACCCTATCCTAAGATACTAACATACTGAAAGTAGATCTGTGAGCTGCTCGGGGTCTGTGTTTGCAGCCATGCACCACCATTTAATCTCTTCTTAAAATAGAGATCAGAATCCAAGCACAGCTCTAGACCACAGCCATTACTAAGCAGTCAGGCAGGAACAAGTCAGAGAACAGCCGTGGACACAGTGAGACACAGAATGAAAGAACTGCTACGGGGAAATGATCTCATTTCTTTCCCAAATCAATGGAATAAAAAAGGGAGGGGGAGCTAGAAACTGAAGAAAGCATAAAAGGCATCACAACCACAGTGCAGACACGTTTCATCCTAATTTGAACAAAAGTAAGTGAGACAATCCTGGCAAGCAAACATACACTTAGGATAACTGAGGAATTGTAATTCTCTTGGGTGTTGTCATTTGCACTGTGATTATATTTTTCAAAAGGAATAGCTGAGAGAAGAGAGACAGGGAGGAGAGGGAAGGATCAGAATGAGAGAGAGGCAGGGTAAGAGAGACAAATGGGAGGAAGAGAGGGAAGAAGCAGAAAGGAAGGAGGGAGGAGTGGGGGAGAGGAGAGAGAGAGAAGAGAAAAGAAAGGAGAGGGACGAAAAGAGGGGGGAGGGGGGAGGGCAGGAGGGAGGGAAGACGAAAGTGGGACTGGAGAGAGGCAGGCTATCTTTGCTCATGAGATGTGTAATAGAGAGCTGACTGAATAAAGCTAGAGACGGATGGAGGCCAACAGCACCATGGCGACTGCTAAAGTGGGCGATGGCATGTGACTTCGCTATTCTCTCTACCCCTGTGCATTTCTGAACAAGGTTAGAAACTGCAGTCAGTCAGCAGGGAACGCTGGCTGAACCACTGCCCGGACATATGGTGATAACATACCTGCTCCAGTGGGAGTTTTGCAGTCCAGGCAGGATCGAGAAGACTCTTCCTCTGACTTTTAGGGGCATCTCTCATCCGCAGAAAGAGCGCCTGTGCATTCAGACCACACAGCTGACACACACCATGTTCTGTTGCAAACACCTGGGCTCTCAGGTAACTGTTATTGGATCGGATCCAGAATTCCTCCTGACATTTCAGGGAGCAGAATCGTGAGTCCCAGGCGCTGGCGTTGGATCCTTGCTCAGGCTGGCAGGCGGGATGCTGGCATCGGAGGCAGAGTGGCCTTCCTTCCTTATCCACAGCCTGGATGTAGCCTTTGGATGGGGATGGCTCAACAGAGAGATCAGCTGGGCAGGGATTCAGAGATGGGACACAGGCTCTGCCAAGCTTTCTACAATTGAACAAAATACTGTCTAGGAATACGTAATGAGGCTGGGCCATTGCTTTGTAGAGAGGTCTCGGCTCTGGTGTTCAGTGGGAGATAAAATATCCATAACCAGCACCATATAGCTCAACCAACTTGAGAAGAGCCATGCTACAAAAATGAATCTGACACAAGCAGCCTCTTTTAGCCACTGAAGTGCTTCCCTGATAAACACTTCCAGATATCAGATGCTGGACAATGAGACATACTTGAAACTCTCATTCAAACAATGGTGAAAGCCCTGCAGAACCCCAGTGGCTGCTCCGCTCCTCGCCCAGCTGGGTCACATGCCTCCTCAGTCTCAGAGCACTATGGGCTCTTCCTGCTTTTTGCTACCTTACAGAGTGAAGATGCAGAGTGACAGAACAGGAATTAGAACAGAATGCTTGCTTAATACCAGGCTTCTCCAGGAAACTCCAAGTTGATTAGATAAAAATTAGAAAGGAAACACAACAGGACACACGTTCACTCGATCAGGATCCCAACCATACTGGTTTCATATGACAGAAACCGCCAGGCTGGACGGAGCTCAGGTCTCCTGACCTCTTTACCCAGGCTTGTGGCAGGTCACACAGGCTCCTGGTTTCAGGTAGTCCTCATCTCTAATGTCTAGGATGATGAGCTTGTGGGCCTAAGAGCATTGTTATAATAGCTGAAAAGCTATTAAATCCTGACTCTGTTTTGTGGCCTCTAGCATGGCTACACCATTGGGGCTGTTATCGCAGAAATTGGTGTGAGCGTTTGAAGCAGTACTCTTTACCACGTGTGAGTACTATTGTGCACTTACTTTGTAGAAGGGTCCTGGGTCATGGATCCCTTGGTGATCAGACGGATGTGGCCCCCATCATTTTTCACCTTATTCATGGAAGCTGTGGCAACATCTTCTTTGGTGATGTATCTAGAACAATTAGATGATAAGTATATTTTTCTCACGTAGGAGTTTCAGGGGAGGCAGACATTACTCTGTGTACCCACTGGTCAAGTGTCGGTTCTCCAGTAAATCTCTCTCATGCTTCTTACCCTCAGTAAGTTCATTAGGTCACACCCACGAAGGCGTGGGCGTAGAAGAGACTAGTAAGGAAGCAGAAAGGAGAGTTGACGCCCTTTAAGGCTTCGTGTCAAGTTGCCAATATTTCATTTTTCATTGTGGTTTGCAGACATTCATGATGAATGCCTACTCCCAAAAGGATTATGGTAAATCTCGATTATGGCAAACAGAGAAGGAAAAATGCTACCCACAAAACCAATTTCTGAATTAAACGCGAGCAGAAGAGAGACATTTTTGAAAGAAGAGCAGTGTGTGCTTTGGAGAGTGGCTCACAGTGATGGAGTGGGCTCTAGGGTGCTGACCTGCGGGTAGAGGATCAACTGTGACAGGGATACCTCTAAGTCAGGCCTAGTCTCTGAGAACAGAACTCATTCAGGAACCAACCCAATGGTTGCAGTCTTGGTCATTTCCAATCGTCTAAAACTGATTACTTGGAAGCTAGCTGCAAGACTCCAGCTTGGATAAGGCCTACAGCTGGTGGAACATAATCTTGTTGGTGATCTAGTCTTTCCTTTTCAGGACTCCCAAAATTTAGTATGTATGTTTTTTTTGTTGTTGTTTTTGAGACATTGCGCACGTGTTTGTGTGTGTGTGTGTGTATGTGTGTGAATTTATGTTTGCAAGTGTGAATGCATTTGGGTGCATGTGGAGTATAAGGATTGATAGCAGGTATGTTGCTGGATCACTTTCTACTTTATTTACCAAAGCAGGGTGTGGTGGTTTGAATATGCTTGGCCCATGGGGAGTGGCACTGTTAGGAGGCTGGAGGAAGTGTCACTGTGGAGGCAGGCTTTGAGGTCCTATGCTCAAGCTCTGTCCAGTCAGTAAGGGACTCCTCCAGGCTGTCTTTGGATTAAGATGTAGAATTCTCAGCTCCTTCTCCAGCATCTTGCCTCCCTGCAGGCTGCCATGCTCCTGCCATGATGATAAGGGACTAAACCTCTGAAATTGTAATCTAGCCCCAATTAAATGTTTGTCTTTATAAGAGTTGCCTTGGTCATGGTATCTCTTCACAGCAGTAAAACTCAAACTAAGACATAGGGTCTTTTTCTGAATCAGGAGGTTTTGCTAATTTGGCTAGTCTAGCTAGCCAACTTGACCCAACAATTCCTGTATTTGAGTCCTGAGTTGACCGCTGGGATTTATGGCAGGCTACCCACCTGCCCAGCTAATATATGGATGCTGGAATAGGAACTTTGGTCCTTATATAAGCAATTTATGCACTGAGCCACATCTTCAGCTGACGTTTAATGTTTTAAAGACAGAATCCAGCCCTATACCCCCTCCCCCATGCATGCGTAGGGAGTGAAGTATGATGCCTCTCCCTCATGCTTGCTGGGCTGAGGGTTTTGAACAGGCTCTTGGATTAAGTTCCTCTGAAAAGTACCCAGGTAGAATGGCAAAGCGGAAAGAGACTCAGCCTGGTCTTCCACACCTGCTGTCTGGATATGCCTTTATTCCTGACCCTGCTATTCCCTGAGGCTCCACCACAGGATACCAGTGCTACTGAGCTGCTGCTCTCAGTGGCTACCAAGGTTTACTTGAAAGACTTTCCTTTCTCTTCCTCTCTGATCAGTCACAAAGGTGTGTACGAGAACCCTCTGAAGAGCTTGCTTCACCTCCCTCCTTCCGTTCCCATGACTGATTTTAAATAAGGTGGACCCTAGGTATGTTCCGTAGCTGTGATAATCTATGACGTCTTCAGACATTGTGACCCTTAGGAGCAAAGCTGATCCTTAGGGCCGTTACTTTCCCCTTCTGTAAACACGGTGCCAGAGGAGGGAACTAGAACCTCAGACTGGAGTTACAGATGGTTGTAAGCTGCTATGTGGGTGCTGGGAACCAAACCCAGGTCCCCTGCAAGAGCAGCAAGTGTACTTAACCACTGAGCCGGCTCTCCAGTCCTCTATTTACTAACTCAAATGGAGGAAGGAGTATTAGGTAGGTTTGGTACTCTGTGATCTTCTCCAAAGAAGGAACGCTGCTACAGGACAGCTGGCAACTTTCCCTGGTACTGTTCACTCCATGCTAAGAGAACCAGGGTTGTGATCACAGAGAGGATCACGGAAGAGAAGCGCATGTGCTCACCATGTCACATAAAGTCAGGTATGGACTTTAGAAATGGACTCTTGGTGGTGGCACACACCTTTAATTCCAGCACTCGGGAGGCAGAGGCAGGTGGATTTCTGAGTTCGAGGCTCACCTGGTCTACAGAGTGAGTTCCAGGACAGCCAGGGCTACACAGAGAAACTCTGTTTCAAAAACAAAACAAAACAAAAGAACTATGTTGCTATAAAAAGACATAACAACTCTTTTAAGTATAATTCCCCCTCCTTCCCTCCCCCTCCCTCCCTTTCTTAAAACAAGGCCTCATGTTGCCCAGACTAACTCTGAACTCCATATAGCTGAGGATGGGCTTGAATTCCTGATACCTATGTCTCCACCTAAGTGATAAAATTACAAGCGTGTAACTGGTTTATTCAGTAAAGGAACCCAGGGCTTTGTAAGTACTAAGGCTAGGCAAGTACTCTATCAACAAACTATATCCCCAGCATAATTTCCTCCTCATTTACCACAGTTTCACTACTGGTTCCATGAGTGCCTCAGATCTATAGACTAGGCCCTGGAAAACAACAGACTACAGGACGCAAAGAAAAGGACTTACCTTCTAGTGCTACTTTCCTTGGCTTGTTGCTTCGTGATCTCTTCCAAAGCCAGCACTGGGCTGCAGAACAGCTGCCCACTTTTCCTGATGACCCTCTGCTTCATGGCAGTCAGACTATTCCACTCGCGGACGAACCTCAGAATCTGGGAGAAAAGAAACGACGAAACATTAACGGTTCTCAATGCAGCCGCCTTTGAGGACTGATCTTATGGTATCTCTCAAACAGGTTGAGTCCTGTAGCTTAAGTCTCTCTTCAACTTAACAGTATTTCCATGTTATAAATCATCTACGTCCAGTTCAATCCCAAGTCCCTAAGGCCCTTCATCAGCCCAGCATATGCTCTGAACACACAGGCACCAGAAGTGAGAGTGTGTTCACAGACATGAACAAGGTATAGACCCCACAGCAACCCGGGAAAAGCTGGCCTCAGGAAAGCAGGTCCTGTGGGGCCACAGGAGACGGTGCAACTTGTGACAGTCACACTGTATTAGAGGCCTCAGAATCAGGTCAGATGCCTGCAGTAAATCTGCATCACTGAGGGGCGGTTATCACAACTGTTTGTTATCAATCAGTTATGAATAACTGGCTCACTAGCTTTGGCTTTATTATCCATCCATCCATCTATCTATCTATCTATCTATCTATCTATGTATCTATCTATCTATTTCTCTATCATCTATCTATGAATCTATCAAACAGCTATATAGCATATATCTATGTATCTATATATGCATCTATTCAATCTATCTGACTCTAAGGCTAAAAACATAGCTCCCTGCTCCCTCTTCCTTTTCGAAGGATGCAGCTGACCCCTGGGCAATGCTTCCTTCCCACCGCCAGGGTAGTATAAAACACAGATAAGCAGACAGAATTCCCATTACTTTTGTGTAAATATAAACGGTGCAGTGCACAGTGAGGTTAAGGCCTTCCTGGTAGCCGCCTGACCTACAGCTGCAGCACAGGGGTCACTCTGACAGTGAGTCCAGAGTCACAGTGTGGCATCATCCTGGCTCCTGGAATGTGTCATCGTTAGAATTTAACCTTAAGAGGTAAGTGTGATTCTGACAGAAGCATCATAGCTGCTAATCCTATGAATGGGAGTGAACCGATGTGACAAGGACTAGCAGCGGTGGTGGCAGCGCTAGGTGTGATCTCTCACCAAGGAAACAGGTTCCACATTTATTTTTAGCACAGTGGGATTTAATAGACACTGACTGAATGGACAAGAATGCAGCCTGCACCCTGACTCTGAGACAAGCCACGAGCTTTCCTTTCATTAAACTAAAAGTCATCTCTACAGTTATGAAAATAATCTTATTTAAAATAAATAATTTTATTTAAAACTCTTCTTACCAGAGAGCGATTCTGTTTTAGTTGAAAGATTGCTGGTAAGTCTTCCCAAAGATCTAATTTTATATCCAAAGGAATGAAATTACAGTTCATTGGCTTTCCATCCTGATAACGAATGAGGAGACATTATTAATGTACGTTAGTCTGTAGGTACTTGTAACTACTTTATAAGAAAAATTTAGTTACCATGTAGCATGACCAGTCTCCTAAAAAAATAAACTGGAAGATACATTCTATACAAGGGTGTACCCAACATGAGTCCCTCACAGAGCCGAGGTGAGGAGGGGAGGCCTTCTGCCTGTACTTACTGCCTGACATATTTTCTACTGCCTAACCTCGGAAATACACATGGAGTTCATGAGAAACTGTAAACACAGAAGAATGAGCAGCACAGCCCACTCCAATTCCCAAGTGATGGTCTGTATAACATTAGAGCATTACTCCAATCAAAGAACAGCAGTGATAAGCATCTGATTACCCTTTCCCAGATGGGTTGATATTTTTTATTATCCATTGTTATTGGCAGGAGGGGAAGGGAGACAGAGAAAGTCTAGAGACTTATTTAAAATCTGCTTTTCCAGAGCCATGTAATACTGCTGCTTCACAAAGTCTATGGCCTGCCTGGAGAGGAAGCTGGAACTACCCTGAGGAGTATCATCTCTCAAACATGGGTGAATGCCATTTCCGTTTAACAGAGAGGATGCTGCCGTATGAAGACTCACTAGACCCACAACATTTCTCATATTCAGACTCTCTCGGTCAGATGCTAGCGGTCCACAGTCATGTTGGAAGAAGAAAGCTATGGATGTTTTATGACATGGTGTGCACCTATGTATGTAATTAATAATAATTCAGACCCTGACTCTGGGATTCTCCTGTCAATGATCTTGTGACACAGGCTGTTACACTTTACTGTTACTGACTTCTCCTTTATGCGGCACACTCTTAGATAGTGACCTAGGGATTTTACAAACTTCTACTAGATGTGCCTTGGTCCCTTCTAGTGTAAAAAGGTAACTTCTCATCTCCACTCAGTTCCAGCTGTGAAGAGTTGTCAACATGCCATCCACTTACACCTCCTGTTAGGATCTGACAGTAATCAAATGATGACATTTCATGGTAACGGAATAGGGAAGCCTCTAGAACAGCCATAGATATAAATATGCCTGCTCCCGGTCTGCTTCCCCTAATCTACAGGCTCCCCAGGGCCGGCTGGGATTCAGGCCTACAAGGGCACTCAGTACTGCCTTGCTTGGTCTCTGATGACTCCATCTCATTGTGGTTCCCACAGTGGATGTTGTGTGGTGATTTGCTATCTGTGCAGCCTTTTCCTTCTGATTGAACATGGTTGCATACCATATATCCAATATCCCTGGCTTCAGGGAATTGAACTTAGTTCAGCATGCTTAGCACCACGTACCTTTCCCCACGTAGCCATCTTGCCGGCCTGAAAGAATGCTTTTTAAAACATGACTTATGCTGGGCAGTGGTGGCACATGCTTTTAATCCCAGCACTGGGGAGGCAGAGGCAGGCGGATTTCTGAGTTCGAGGCCAGCCTGGTCTACACAGTGAGTTCTAGGACAGCCAGGGCTACACAGAGAAACCCAGTCTCGAAACAAAACAAAACAAAACAAAAAAAGTTCAATCCCCTGAACCTACATACTAGAACTAGAGATCAGAGTCCTAAGAGTTGTCTTCTGACCTCCACACATATGCTGTGCCACAAAAATGTCCCCTACACTACAGAAATATAATAGTGAAACAATATAAAAAAGTACTCTCTCAATAGAATAGACCATGTAAAATTACAAATATGACTTGTACATCTAAACGTATTAGAAATTCAGAACTGAATGAACAGAGGCATTAAAATCCCTGCAATGTCTCCATACTCATATCAGTGTAGAAGGTGAAGAATGTTTCCAAGACCTTCTCAGAGGGGCCACACCGTCACAACTATTTTGTAATACTAGAGGACATTATATGCCTGCCAAGCTCTTGATCCCTTATGCTTAAGTGAGCTCTCCTTAGCAGGCTTTATGTGTCTTGCTGAGACAAGATCATGCTTCAGTAGCCCAGGCTGGCCTCCAACAGGAGTTCCTCCTGCCTCAGCTTTCCTGGTGCTGGGATTATAGGCATGCGCCATCACACCCTGATCCACGGTCCTTGGCTGAAGCCAGGAACTGCTGACAACTGGAGTGTTACTCTTCTCAGCACAGCATTCCGCTGTAAAAAACACAACTAATCTCAAAACCATGTTATTTATATAAATGTTACTTTAAGTGTCTTTGTTTTAATACAGAATGGTGCAAGTATCAATAACTATAACTAAGCCATATCAACAAGAGCTCGTAGGGTCTTCCACATATTCTTATCATGCAGAAAGCTCCTCAGACTAAAAAGTGTGAACTTTGCTGGCCTAGGCTCCTGCAGGAGTCTGTGTGGTCACTCCACAAGGCCTTCTCTCTGACATTCAGCACAGAGGGGCCGTGGGAGGTGGGGAAGGGGCAGGTGGAGACAGGGGTGAGGTGGGGTCTTAGGAGGTTATAAACATGTTGCTTCAAATGCTAAGCTCTCCACAAGGCTGAGTTTTATCTTTGCAACAAATCCTCCCTACAGTTTACAGCTGAGTAAATGGAGCAGAGAGCAGCTGGACGTGCCCAAGATCACACTAAACAGTAACAGAGGGAAATCAAGGTCTCTTTCCCCGAATTCTTAATGAGTCCACTTCACCTCGTGTTCTCTTTAGATGTCACACAGGAATCAGATGACAAGCTATATGGAGGTAAAACCTGGATCCCCACCTTCCTGTTGAGGATGCCCACTGTCTTCTATCTTGTGGAACAGGCTCTATGTGACACTTACCTTGGTATAGAGATGGATCCGGTCGGTATTTCTGCTTGCACAAAACATGAAGGTCTCATGTACTGGCAGAGTGCCTGAATTATTCAACTTTTCTAATAAAGAAGACAAAAGAGATGATGAAAGGCCTTTCTACTTGGTCTAAATTAGATTATTTGAGGTCTGGAGAGATGGCTCAGCAGCTAAAGAAATTTGCTGTTCTTTCAGATGACTGGAGTTTGATGCCCTATACCCACTTGAGTAGCTCACAACTCACAACTACCTGTAACTCCAGCTTCTGGGATCTTATGCTCTCTTCTAGCCTCTCTGATTACACACACACACACACACACACACACGGTTATACACATGCTCAGACACATAAATCAAACAAGATAGCTTTTTTACTGTTCTGCAGGTTAGAATGATGAAATATTTACATATAAAAAAATCAACACATTTGATCAGCAATTCATGTCTAGACTTGAAATAAAACTCCTAAGGTAGGCCTTCTAAGAGCATCAGCATATGCTGAAACTGGGGCTTTCTCTGCTAATGACTGAACAAGAGGCAAACAGATTCAGACTCAGCTGAAAAGACAAGTTAGTCAGAAGGGACCCTTCCCTCACAGCAGAGGTCATTACCACGCTCAAAGGGTTTAGAGTCTCTCCTCTTCACTGAACATACTGCAGCTGGGACTAAATAGTCCCCATTTGATTATCAGCATCAGGGCAGCTTTGCTGAATGCCACTGATGTGACTGGTTCCCTGTGGCTGCTGTCTCCTCCATAAGGAGATGACTAGACAAGCTAATTTCCTCATCAGTACTTACAACATTTTCTTAGTCTTTTTACCCAGAATTCATCAGGAGAGACAAAAGTTATGGAAGCAAGTCTACATAATAACTTGAGTCAAACAGGCTGAGGCCGTAGCTTAGTGGTAGAGTATTTGTCTAGCACGCCCAAAGACCCTGGGTTGGATTCCCAGTACTACTAAAATCAAACCCCTCAAAAACACAGGTCAAATAATGGATGTAGCTAATGCCTTCTAAACACACCCAACCAGGAAATGTGCTGACTACTGTCCTGAGTGCATCTCTCACAAACAGAAAGCACAATTTAACAGGAGGTATCTCAAAACTTGCTCAATAGTAAGAGGGGCTCCAGAGTTTGTACTCTTAAAATGATTTTTAATTTATATGTGTAGAGCTGTGTGAATTTATGTGCACTGTGTGCAAATAGATGTCAGTGGAGGCCAGAGAACACTCGATCCTGAAGTTGAGTTACAGATGAGCCACCTGGTTTGGGTGCTGGGGACGAGAGTCAAGCCCTCTTAGTCACCTGCTGCCTCTCTAGCTGCAGAGCTTCTTCTCTTACCTCAGTGTCAGTGACCTTTAAATGTTCTAGAAGCTCGGCTCTGCTTGTCACTAGGCAATAGCATCAACATACTAGTTTTCTAGCCTAGGCCCTGGCTGCTTTATAAAACTAGTTTGTGACTTATTTCTATAAATGAAAAAGAAACAAAGCACCCTGAGTACTAGGGAATGAAAGGGAAAGGCAAACATGGTCAAGGCACAGTATGCATATATGGAACTGTCATAGTGAAAAGCCACTAGTTTGCACAATTAGTGCGTGTTAGTGACTAAAACACATCTCTGAAATTAGTGTCTGATGCTCAGGGATAACAAAGGCATGTTGCAGCCATCACCTAGGTGGTAGCTGTGAAGTTGCTGCCTGAGCCCATGTGAGCTCAGTCATGGCTACAATACCACTGTCACTCAAAGCCACACATGATGTACATGCAATGCTATTAGATGTATTCCCAAAACCTACATAAAGATGGAAGGAGAGAACCAACTCCACCCAGTGGTTCTCTAACTTCCACGAGTGCACCATAACACATGCATGCCCCTCAGCCATCTCACACACACACACATACACACACACTAATGTAATAATAAAAAATTAAAAGGTGCCAGGCAGTGGTGGCGCACGCCTTTAATCCCAGCACTAGGGAGGCAGAGGCAGGCGGATTTCTGAGTTCGAGGCCAGCCTGGTCTACAGAGTGAGTTCCAGTATGTTCTGTAATCAAAAGGAGAAGGTATAAGTATAAAAAAACCAGGTTAGAGAATAGGAGAACACAGGTTTCAAACTGAAGAAGCAAATTCCTGGGAAAAGAACTGACCTCTCATGAAGATGCTGCCCTGTCTGGTTCGTGGACATGTGCAAAGGGTCACATACTATATACCAAACAAACAGCTAGAGGCTGAAGACGCTGCTGGTCTGGATCCCTCAGGACAGACACAAGCCATAGCCACCATCTAATGAGAAGTGCCTCCAGACCGTGGACGGAAGAGCACTTTGTAATCAGCGTGTCTTCATATTTGAAGATATGCATTAATGTGTAAAGATAGAAGCCATTCTTCCAGGGAAGATATTTATAAGTCAGTGCCACTGTAGCTGATATTTCTCGGAGGCTGAGAGCTGCGCTGTGAGAAAATACCCTCTTCAGTGTTTCCATGAAGCACAATTTGACAGTTTGAGACTATAGATGGAGCTGTGGCAGACACAGCTACCCTCCCAGTCTGTATGCTCCTGGTTAGAATGGAGTTACAGATCCAGGTCTGAGAGCTCAGGAAGGAGGAGGCAGGGACAGGCTCAAGGGAAATGCTAGTGTGTCTGCAGTGGATGAGGATGATACAGATCTGCAGGTTGTGTGGACTTATTAAAGTGTGTGTGTGTGTGTGTGTGTGTGCGCGCGCGCGCGCGCTGGTCAGAGGACATTCTGCTATGTGGGTCAAACTCATGTGGTCAGGGTTGGTGGCAAGGGCCTTTACCCACTTGCTAGCCTCAGCTTTGGTTTTTTTTGAGACAGGATTTTATGTAGCCCAGGTTGACCTTGAATTCACTACGAAGCTGAGGACAACCTTGAACGTCTGTCTTCCTGCCTCCACCTCCCAGTGTGTGCCACCACATCTAATTCATGTTTATGTTTTGCTCTGAGCCTAGGCTTTATGCTTGCTAGCAAAGTACTGTACCAATTGAGCCACTTCCCTGGTTCTTCTTTGTAGGAACAGGGCAGCATCTCTGCACCAAGGAACCAATGCCCAGCTAGCAACCCACTGGTTCCTAGCTCAGCTGACAACAATTGTCTGACCATAATTCTCAGATTAGTTCACTGAGTGTAAACCATCCCAGGCCCGCCCCAGGCTTCATTGGCACTTGGGGTTTGGTCTTGCATCAGGAACAAAGAAACTGGAGACACACAAGATACATCCTCTGGGGCTGGAGAGATGGCTCAGTGGTTAAAAGCACTGACTGTTCTTCCAGAGGTCCTGAGTTCAAGTCCCAGCAACCACATGGTGACTCACAACCATCTGTAATGGGATCCAATGCCTTCTTCTGGTGTGTCTGAAGACAGCTACAGTGGACTCATATTTAAAAAAAAAAAAAGATACACCCTCTGCTGACTATCCTGTTTATTAAAGGCTATGAAATCCGATCCAGACAGCATGCGCTCTAACACACTTTGTGAGGGAAGACTGAGGGACAGAAAAGGAAGGCTGGGGAGAATTTAAGGAGAACCCACCTTAAATTCAAAACTACCCCATTTTTTTGTTTTGTTTTTGAGATAGGGTTTCCCTGTGTAGACCAGGCTGGCCTCAAACTCAGAGATCCACCTGCCTTTGTGTCCTGAATGCTGGGATTAAAGGTGTGCGCCACCACCGCCAGTTGGGTTAAGAAATTCTTAAGTGAACATTTCATTTTGAAGCTATGAATCTTATTCCAGTTACATCAGTGTTAACAGCAGTTCACTTAGAAGGTTTGTAGGGGTCCTCATCTAACAACTGGGGATGGTTTTAAGATGTGTAACAATTTGCACGTTACTAAGTGAGTCAAAAAAGAAAATAATCCCAAATTACTCACAGCATTTTGCCAGCTGGCCCATGTACAGCTACAGGCTGGCTTTTCGTGACCAGCACAGCTATAAGTAATGCAAACACAAACAAGCAATAAATAAATACAACCTCAACACCAAGGATGCCAAGTGTAGTCACGATTCACTTGGTCTCTGTATCTGTGTAGAATGTGTGTATCTGTACCTGAATGCTTGAATGCTGGGTTTACAGGTGTGCGTGGCATGAAATTCAGGAGTCTGTGCTTGCAGGGCAGGCACCTTACCCACTGAACCATCTCCCCAGCCCGGTTCTTTAAACCATGTTCCTTGTTTCTTTAAAAAAGAAAAAAAAAAGCTGATTGAGTGTAGCTATCTAAAAGCATTCGCTGTAAAAAAGACTAATGATTTGTTAAAATGGCTGTTGGTTCTCAGTCAATCTGATTACTGTGACCTGATGCATCACCCAAACAAAAACAGCTCTCTCCCTGTCAATGAGCTCGCTGTGGTTGGGCAGGGCAACATTTTAGTGGCAACAGCAACTAATTTGTTTTGATGCTATATAGTGTTGATTCCAGCAGAGAGCCATCTGGTTTTTAAAGATGGTTCTGAGGAAGGTGGGTGTTTTAACTTAGAAGGCGCTTGGGACAAAGTATCAATCACAAACTTAGTAATAGCATTGCATATTAAGGTATATGGTACTTATTTATTTAGTTGGTTAGTTCTGAAACAGGGCCTCGGATTCACTATGTAACCAAGGATGATCTTGAACTTGAAATCTTTCTGTCTCTTCCTCCAGAGTGCTGGGATCACAAGCTTTTGCCACCACAACTGGTTCATACAGTGCTGCGACTAAAGCAGTAGACTCAGGCATGGTAGCTAAGAATTCCACCAACTCAGCCACATCCCTATCCCCCACAAGGTTATTATCTGAGCACCAGAGATGGAAGCAGGACATACCAATCCCTGCCTGAGAAGGCAGTCTGTCTTCTCCCTCACCTTTCAATGTTTCTTCCTTGTTATTAGCCGACTGCTCAGCTTCCGACTGTTCAGAGCATTGTGTTTCACAGTCCAAATGAGCTTGATCATTTTTGGAGGTGCTTTTCTGAGAAGCATCTTCATCATTTTTGTGGTTATCCTGAATGTGGTTGAGGCCAGCTAGGATTACAAAAATACAATAATTTAAATGTAACAAGCACACATTAAAATGTCACAGCTCAATTTTATATATTAAAAAAATAAAGTTAACAATGTTTATTCAGACTTATAAAACATTTATCAGGAAGAAACTGTTTCCCTTGCCTCCGGAAGGTTCCCTTCTAAAATGCATGGATACATAAAAAAGTAAACAAATAAAGAATGTATCTAGCCAGGCAGTGGTGGCGCATGCCTTTAATCCCAGCACTTGGGAAGTAGAGGCAGGCGGATTTCTGAGTTCGAGGCCAGCCTGGTCTACAGAGTAAGTTCCTGGACAGCCAGGTCTATACAGAGAAACCCTGTCTCGGGAGTTGGGGGGGGGGGGGAACTATCTACAGATGAGGAGAGTAGAGAGGACTGGAGGCAGGGAGGGCAGCTAGGAGAGGGTGGAATCCAGAACTGTAACAGAGCAATAGCAGATTATTACACTTAACACAGGCTGACAAGGCCATGCTCTGAGAGCCCCACCTAAGCTCGGAGTTGCTGCTGACAGAGGAGTAATGATCACAGTCTGACATCCTCCCTCCCGCCCCCAGGTCTCACTATGTAGCCTTGGCTGGCTTAGAACTCACAGAGATCCATCTACCTCTGTCTCCAAAGAGCTATGATTAAAGGCATATGCAGACATGTCCATCTGACGCCCAGTACTAAAGGGTGATTCTGACTGTTCTGCAGGTAAGGATTCTAAAGGGCAAGAGCAGAGGATTCTACTGGGTCTTGATAAAGCTGCTAATGGCTTTCAATGGTAGCAACAGGCCTAGGCGTTGGTATAGGGATGGGTTTTGGGGTTTAACAATTGAGGGGAGGGGAGAAGGAGATCAACGATACTATTGAGGTTTATTTTTTTTATTTTAAATTCATTTTCATTTAATGCATATGGGTATTTTACCTGCATGCATGTCTTTGCACCATGCATGTACAGGGTTCATGGAGGCCAGAAAGTGGTATCGAATCCTCTGGGACTGCAGATAAAGGCTGTTGTGAACAGCCGTGTGGGTCCTCTAGAAGTATAGCCCAGACAAGTCTACGCATCGAAGGTTGACATCTGGTGTCTTCTTCAGTAAATTTCCACTTTATTTTGGTCTCTCATTGAACCCAGAGCTAAGTGATTTGGCTTTGCTGGCTATCTTGCTGGTAAGTTCCAGAAATCTGTCTGTCTCAATGTTTCCAGAGTGGGGATGTATGCTGTGCCTGGCTTTCTATGTGGGTGCTAAGATTCAAACTTGGGTCTCCTGCACCCCCATCTACCACCACTAAGACACGGTTTCTCTTGGAACTCACTCTGTAGACCAGGCTGTCCTTAAACTCAGAGGTCCACCTGCCTCTGACTCTCAACTACTGGGATTAAAGGCGTGCGCCAGGCCTCAGACTTGGGTCTTCAGACTTATGCACCAAGAAGTTGACTGTCTCTTCAGCCCTAACAATTCTAGCTGGAACATGTTAACCTTGAGGATCCCACTGGGAACCAAAGCAGAAATGTTTTGTAGGTTATAGTAGATAAAACCATTCTGGCATTCACGTCAGAGATATCAAGTTGGGCAATATCGGCTGTTAGTTATTAAATATTATCATTCAGTGTATCCTGTGCCCTATTTACTTCAAAGCACCAAAGGCCTGAATTAGCAGCTTCCACAGACCGCAACATCCTATACGGCTCATTTAATGTTTTTGGATTCTACTGTTTCTTCAAGAGTTTCAAGAAAGCAATATTAAAATTCTAACTAGTATTAATTTATTACCTTTAATACCTTGGGGGCACAAACAAAACAAAGTATGAGATCATTATGCCAATGGTAATAATGTAAAACTGAGCAATGGAATGCTGATGTACACTGCTACTTGAAATTCTTATCTTTTCTCTAAGCAGGCTACTTCGTGCTCACAAGTGGAGGTGATTTTATTCAAGTTTCTCGGCAGGTTGCTTATTCAATCATAAGTCTAGAAACTTTCATTGTTGCTCCTGGCATCGAAGGGGGAAAAATGAGAACCATCAAACACATAATAAAGTATGATTTTTTCCTAAGCTAGTCACTTTCTATTCTTACTGTGAGCTGCCGTTACAAGTTGCTTTATTTTTGATTACATTAGCTGGGATTGCAGGGGTCATGTTAACTGTGGCGAGGACATCCCATGGGCAGAGTGTGTGGTTCTAGTTTAGTTTCAGAGAACAGGTGCCACATAGCAAATACAACTATCCAGATGGCCACTTGTCAATTTTGACAGAGTTCTCAGAAGCGAGAGCGGAAAGACTCAGCTACTGATGAATTGTCTTTCAGACCAGCACTGAAAGGGGGGGGAGGAGAAAGAACTGTAACATCAGAGTTCTTAGTTCTGTCCTGGTTAGAGTCACTTGTCCGAAGAATGAAAATATCGAAGAACCAATGTGAACAACTATATCATTGATAAAATAACCTATTTCTAGCTTCCAAAACTGTCAAACGTAGCATTTTTCATTGCCACAAAAAAATAGTCTCTGGAACTGAAAACAGTGAGAATACTAATATTTCTGATATTTTTCTGTTGCACTGTATTTATTGTGTATGTATGTGTTGGTCGGATTCTTTTAATAAGACCTTGATTAGGGCTTATGAGTTGTCAAGCAAGAAATATGGCACAATGTATTCTAAGCAGGCCAAGTAGTTACAAAATGATCCCATCTAAATATAAAAATCATCTAATTTCCTTAAAAACAAGAATATCTACTTCTTTTATAACAGCAGGTCTGTGATTGGCAGCACATTTGCTACCATAGCAACAAGGCTTCTCCTGCCCACTGAGCTCACATCCTGCTGACATTATTCAGAAATGCCCATTTGGGCCAAGTTAATGCCAAGCCAGTGACACTCAGAATATACATTCTTGACAGAACCCGGAGTCACTCACATTCCACAGGGGATGGAGTTACAGTCTTCACTCAGTGAAATTCTTAATTCTATTTAAGGGCTGCAGGCCCTGCTGAGTCAAAAGGCACTTTGGTGATAACAGTACCTGAAAGCTTAGGTGGTCTTTAGAGCCTGCCCGGCCACCCTTCCTACCAACCTCACCCCCACCTTCCGTGTACTCACCAGCTCTGCCCTGAGGGCTCTCACACATCTCACAGTAAGGAAGGCCTGGGTCATTGAGGAATGTGCAGAAGCTACACTGCCACCCCTTCTCAGGTCGGGCTGCGGAGGCCAATGGGGACTTAACCTCATGGACACCTTCCATGGATGTGGCTTTGGCTGGCAACGATGGTCTTTCGTCCAGTGCACTGCTGTGGTCTTGGGTGCTCGGGAACTTCAACCTTTTAGCTTCAGGTTCAATCCCATTTTTGTCAGCAATGCCGTCACTTGTAGCCATTTTTCTAGGGTCTGAGACCACTACCATCTTCTCCTTGAATGCCTCTGACTCACCAAAGGATGTTTCCAACTGTCTCTTTTTCGGTTTTGGTAAGAAGAATGATCGGATATCATGCTGTTTTTCTTTTTCAAACTGAAATCAGCCAACAGTTATCAAATGAGGGAGCAACTGTTCTTCCTGAATGAAAGAACTTAGCATTTTCATTAACCAGGCTGACTGGAAATGAATCCAGTTAGAGTACCACTCTTCCTACATACACATAACTCAGTGGAACGAATACGGTCACGCACCGCGTGGACATGGCCGTGTACTTCCCGTGTGTCTTTGCTTAGCACGGACTGTGTGCCGGACTCATTTAACCCTTATGCTAGCTCCGTGAGGGAGGCTTCAGGTGAGGAAACTAGATGGAGAAGTCATGAAATAGAAACACACTTCATACACTACCTGCTTTAGATGCCCATCTGATAAAAGAGGGAATTGCATTTGTAGAAATTTTAGCAAATAAAATAGTATTTTAAGTCAAGAACCTAGAGAAATGCTTCCATGGCCAAACTGTAAACAAGACTGTCTATAAACTATGACACTCATGTTAAAACATTATACTGACCAGGAAACATTTTTCAAACAGCATTAAAATATTTGTTCTGACCACCACATGCAAAGCACACATGTGAATGTGCACTCCCACATGTGTTTCACATACTTGCAAACATACAAACACACAACACACAGACACACACAAATGAAAGAGAAAAGCTTTTCCTTGTTTTCAAGGGTTTCATTAACTTCTATCCTAGTGTTCTAAAACTACATCTATCTGTATCTATAGAATCTATAAGCATATGCCTCAAAATTCCACTGAGCACTCAGGATACCTTAATGCATGTGACTAACATTTTCCTCTTATAAACTGTCGTGATTTGTTTGATAATTTCTTCCTTCCCATGTTGTCTTTCCTTATTTTCTGGGATCTCTGTTGGCATAATGTTGAGTCTACCCTGCACACCTTCTTATTGGGCTCATGTTTTCCTTTTGTTCTTTCCCCTCGTATGATGTGTGGACACTTGGGTGCTAGGGCATGTGTGTGGAAGTCATCAGGCTTCATTGGGCGAGCCATCTCCCAGCATGGCAGCCCATGCATTTAACATCTAATAGTGGCTTCTTGGTCCCTGTTCCTTTTTCACAGTTTTCTGCCTTCATTCACATTTGCAGTATCACTGGAGTCTGAAGCTACTAACCAGAGTTTTTAAAAGGTTATCTTCAGTATCTGTTTTTGTGTTTGCTTACTTCTATTTATCCTTGCCATTTCCTTCTGAGCCAATCAGTGGCCTTTACATAAAGAGTGAGAAACAGGGAGGGGGCTGGTCAAACAGTTCAGTAGGTACAAGTGTGTGCTGTGCAAGTCCAACAATCTGAGTGCAATCCCCAGAGACCTCAAAGGGAACCCCCAAGTGAATGCAATGGGAAGGCTGCCGTGGAACCCAGGACACAAGGTGCTGAGCAACAAATGAGAGGACATCCTGGTTGCATGTGAGAATTAAAAAAAGTGCTGGGTCCTGGAGTGGTCATATCTTTCACCCAGGACCCCTAGTTTCTGACTTATTATATACAAGACTGATGTCTTCCATTATGAAATAGGAAAATATGAGGAGATAAACTGGTTAGCTGGAAGATCAAAAGAAAAGAGAAGGAAATAAATAGCATTCTCAGACATGTGGGGCCAGTGGATGCTGGAGTAAGTTTGCGGAGGGGCAGGAAGGAGAGAGAATATGGATAAATGGACAAGAACATGAATGGAAGGGAGCGGGCTGGGCGTCCAGGAACGGCCCACGTGCAGGTGGAAAAGGCGGCAGGAGTGGGTGTCCAGCCACACGGAGGCAGTTTGAGAAGAGAAGCAAAGGTGAAACGAAGACAGGAAAACATTAAAGCTGAATGAAGGTGAGAAGCCAGACACCTGGTAGGCAGGGGAAGACTTCCATGATTAAACCCAGTGCAGTTTCATCTGGGAGGTTTGATGTTCTTCAAATCTGGACTGTTTTCTTGGGCTACTTTTGCTTTTTCTAGCTTTTCTTTTCTTTCTTTCTTTTTTTCTTTTCTTTTTTTGTTTTGTTTTTGTTTTTACAAGACAGGGTTTCTCTGTGTACCCCTGGCTGTCCACCAGGGCTCTGTAGACCAGGCTGGCCTCGAACTCAGAAATTAGCCTGCCTCTGCCTCCCGGGATTAAAGGCGTGCACCACCACTGCCAGGCTTAGCTTTTCTTTCTAAATCTTTTTATTTATTTTTCTGAGTGGTTTCCTCCTTATCTTTTCTTTTGTTGTTAAATATAAAATTTTAGTTTCTGTCCCTGTTTGCTGATTACTCCATTAGTTTTATAGATATGATAATTTCTTCTAATTTTCTGTGGCTATTAAGGACACTTCTGCATTGTGCTTTTCTCTTCTCTTCAGGTCATTGTTTGCTGTACTGGCGGCCCTTGCTTGGCATAAAGAATTCAGCTTTGCACAATGCTGGTGGCCTTACACTACCACAACACTGAAGTCCTCTTCCTAAAAGAATCACACAGGGCCTGAAATAAAGATTTCCTTAATTAAGCTATTGCTAAAAATATTTTAATCCCATTTATTATTTTGCACGTGTATGCACACACGCATGTGCATGTGTATTTGTGTGTGGGGGGGGGTCAGAGGACAGTGTGAAGGAGCTGGTTCTCTCCTGTGCACACACACACGTGCATGTGTATTTGTGTATGGGGGTGGGGGGAGGTCAGAGGACAGTGTGAAGGAGCTGGTTCTCTCCTTCTACCATGTGCTTTCCCAGGGTTAACCTCAGATCATGAGGCTTGGGAACAGGGTTCCTGATCCACTGAGCCATCTTTCCAGTCCTACTTAAACTATTGAATGTATCTGTTCACATTTAAGAAGTTACACAAAAAAGTCTTTACAGTATAGCTATCGATAATGGTTCTGTTGAAGAGCCTTATAATTTCAAAGAGGATTCTTGGTCTAGTATAGTTCTCTCCTCAAATGGCACAGTGGTGGTGACCAAGGAGCAGGTCAAACAAAAGTGATACAATCTTGCATTACGACCTGAAGTCTTTCCTTCCATCTGCTTGTTTTCAATTTGTGAGATAGCCCTCAATTGCCTCTTAGAGAAGCAGTTTAAAACTTTTTTTTTTTTTTAAATAAAAAGCAAATAAAGCATACGTCAGCGTGATGGCTATTCTTGGTTGTCAAGTTGACTACATCTGGAAATAACTAAAACCCAAAATGGAAGGCATTCCTGTGAGGAATTTTTGTAGGAAGACCCGCTTCTGATCTGGATCTCTGAGGTAGGAGAACTTGCCTTTATGTCGATCTTTTGAGGGGGGAGAAGGCTTGCCTTGAATCCAGACCTTGAAGTGGGAAGACAAATCTTGAATCCAGATCTAATCTGGGCCTCACCTTCGGCTAGAAGCCTATGTAAGAACTTGGAAGGAAGTTTTTGCTCTTCACCTGCTTGCCCTCACCTTGCTAGCAAGTCCATTCCTTCACTGGCATTGGAACCTACTTCTCAGGATTCCAGGGTATACCTAAGACCAGGTGAGACGTCCAGCCTCATGGACTGAGCTAATCCTGGATTCTTGGGCGTTCCTTTCACAGCCAGCTATTGTTGGATTAGCTGGACAACTGCCTATCAGTCATTCTAATAAATCTCCTTTCTATACAGATAGAGATTCATTCTATAAGCTGTTAGTGAACCCTGACTAATACAGTCAGTATAGTTATATATGAAATGCACATTAGTGAGCCAACACATATATTCAATTGTGTTTATAACTATCAGGATCTTCTGACAGAATCTCTGTGTTTTACTGCATTATCATTAGTGTGTGCCCATGTGTAGAGCCTGAGATGGAGGGTGTCTTTCTCCATCACTTTCCACCTTGTAAGTGGAAGCAAGGTCTCTGCCTTGCTCACTAGGTTGGCTTGTCGGGCTGTGTTCTGGGATGATAGGTGGGTCACTGTGAGCACCTGGCTTAGTGGCTTCTTGGTGTGCACTAAGCTCTAGTCCTCACACGTGTACTGCAATGGATTACCCACTAACTCAGCCCCAGGCTACATTTCAAGTAATAGTTTCTTTAAAGACTTTCCTTCACAGCTCACCATCAAAAAAAAAACCAAAAAAAAAAAAAAAAAACCCCAAAAAACAAAACCCAAACCAACCCAACCCAACCCAACCAACCAACCAACGAAAAACAAGACTTCTTAAAATGAAAGCCATCTTCTCACCAGGAATTCTCAGGCCCTTCAAATACAGCAGTCCCCCTTAAGAAAGCAATTAACTTAGGCTTTTTTTTTTTTTTTTTTTTTTTATTTTTTTTTTTCTACTTTGGGAAAGTAGCATTTGAGAAATTCTCGTTTTGTGCTAGAGGGAACGGAGGGGGATGTGCAGTGGTAAGAGACTGCAGTCGGAAATAGAGGTCAGCCTCTGCCATGCGTAGTGTGTGGTAGTGAGGCAGTGACTCCATTGTGTGTGCTGATCTGAAACCACATGCCACTGGGTATTACAGACTGAGAATTCAGCAAATAAAGTCCAGGAAGGAGGAAGTGGCTGGAAATTAAACCACTGTGATAATTGCTCAAACCAAAGGATATGCCAAGAATATAATTCTTGCAAATAGTGTGTGATCAGTGAGGACTCTAGCTAATTTCGTAAGGATGGCTGAGTTGGACAATGAGGAAGTCTGTCAGAGGTAATGAAACTTACACGTGAGTATCTGGCTGAAGGGCTGCCCGAGGCTGGAAGGGCTGAGGGAACAGAGCTTTCCTATACAGTCTTCAGTTAGAAACCTGATTCCTAGCATCACGTGAACTTTCTGATTAGAGCCTCTGGGCAACAGAGGAGGAAGTTACTGATGACGGCTCTTATGACATGGAGCAGCTATGACTGGCAGAAAAACAAGACAGACAATCTCGGGGATACATCCTAGAGGTAATTACATATGCTGGTTGGGAACAGAGAAGGGTTAGTCATCTATGTTCTTGCAAGCCACAGACAGCCTCTAAGGGTCTGGGAAGCCTCTGTGACTGACCATACACATGTTTGAACCATGCGTGCATTCTGTGGGAAAAGGTCTTTATTCCCTCCATGGCCTCAAAGGGACTCGGGACCCAACTAAGGTGAAGTCATGAGAATACAGTATCTGCAGATGCACTTATGGGGTTATGCTCCATTTCCCTCACCGAGTTAGAGCGGGTAAAGGGGGCTTGAGGGTCCACATGTGAAAATGCACACTCATAGTAAAGGAAGCACATATATGAGTGTATGCCTCTGTGTGTAGTATTTGTGCATGTCTGTGTATGCATGGGAGTGATGCTCATGACTGTACAGGAAGGCTGAAGGACATTGAGTATCCTGTTCTAATTTTCTCTGACTTACTCCCTTGAGCTAAGGCTTCTCAATAAACTTAGAACTTATCACTTTTCAGACGAGACTGGTAGGTAGCAAGAGCCAGTAATCCTTCTATGTTAGCTCCCCACAGTGCTGAGGTTGTAGGTGTTGGGGGCTATGCCCAGCCCTTTAAGTGAGTCTGAGATTCTGAACTCTGGGCTTCGTGTTTGCACCCACTGAGCCATCTCTCTACCCCAAGGAAACTAAATATGAATTTTATTTTTTATTTTCTTTTTTGAGAGAGGATAACATATATCCCAGGCTGGCCTGGAACTTGCCAGTAGCCAAGGGTGACCTTAAATTTCAGATCTTCCTGCTCTTGCCTCCTGGTGTTGGGACAACTGGTGGAGGCCACCGATTCTGGCTTCTTGTTTTGCAGAAGTATCTGAGTACTTGCAAATTCCTCTGGCTTCAAAGACTAATACTTTAAAATGTGATGGGCATACCTGCAGAGTGACTCCTGTGCAGTCAGAACACCACTGTAGGTGCTCTGCCCAGGAGTGTTCACACAGAGGAGAGAGGGACACTGGATGAGGTGAGTGGAGAAGAAGTGCCAGAGCCCAGGAAAACACTGTACTGGGAGGATGTAAGGAACTCAAACGCAGAAGCTGGAGAGACGGCTTAGGGGTTAAGAGCAAGGACTGCTCTTACAGAGGCTCCACGTTCAGTTCCAGGACCCACATCACAGAGTTCACAAACCCTATAACTCCAGCTCCAGAGGTTCCTATGCCTCTGGCTTCCATGGACGTCTGTACTCACAAGCACACTCCCTTCCACACACACACAAACTAACAAAACAAAACAAAACAAAAACTTAAAGAAAAACAACTCAAACACCATGCAGCTAAAAACAAAACACACTGCCCTTAATACTTAGAGATGAGACACTGTCTACAGATAGGACATCCAGCAGGTAGGCAGTTGTTTGGGACATGGATAGTTAATCACAGGATACAGTTTTGTGCATGATATTGATCTGTAGACACATACACTATATTAAATTCACAGGTCTTTGAGAAGCTGGTATGGAACACTGATCTGTGAAGTGAGGGGGGCCAGAAGTCCAAGGGCATCTATGACTACATAGACTCAGCAGCTTAGGATATGTAAGAGGCTGTTTCAAAAACATCAAAAAATGCTTCCAGTGATTTTTTTTTTTTGAGATGAAGTTTTATGTACCTCAGGCTGGCCTCGAACTTGTTATATAGCAGAAAGAAAACTCTCTCTCTTGCCTTAAGGGCTAAGACTGTAGGCAAGAGCCACAGTACCCATTTCTCTAATGATCTCTAGATTTTATCGTTTATATTTTATTGTTCAGCTGAGGTTTTGTTTTTTGTTTTTTTGTTTTGGTTTTTCGAGACAGGGTTTCTCTGTGTAGCACTGGCTATCCTAGAACTCCCTCGGTAGACCAGGCTGGCCTCGAACTTAGAAATCCGCCTGTCTCTGCCTCCCGAGTACTGGGATGTTCAGCTGAGTTTTTTGGTGACTGTTGGAACACGGTTCAGAAATGCAGTCATGTGAGGAGAATTCTGAGGGATGTTGACAAATGTATTTGGAAAACATGTTTGTTTGGGAAATAGTACCTTCACCTCAGATGCTTTAAACATGGATCCAAGGAGAGCCCCAGGACTGTCACCTACCACCACATCCCTAGAGGTAGTGGGACTTCAGAGAATGGAGCCCATAAATAAGGCAGAATAAAGTCGTGTAGTATCCAACTTTATTCAAAGCATCAGACAATTTATGCTCTGAGGTTAAGAAAAGTCACCCAAGTAAAGTTCCCATGAGTTCATGCTGAATACAATCATAAGGGCCAACCACGTTTCCTTGGAGGCACAGAAGGGATAGTTTAAATATTTAACAGAATGACATCAGCAAGCAATCTGAAATAAACTCACTCCTACACCAGGGAGGAGCACGGAAATACATCCCAAGCACTGCTGTGTTCTTCGAAGAACCTGAGGTCACAAGACTCTTGTCTTGTTTTCTTGGTGTGGAAACAGGAGGACCATTGGTGTTTGCTGGCTGTCACTCTAGTTCAAGGTTCTGTGAGGAGGCTGTCTCAATGGAATGAGGGTGTGTGTGATAGAGCAGAACACCTGATATTCTCTCCTGCCTTCACCTGCATGTGTACATACAGATATAGGTACCTTTTACCAACCCCCCCCCCCAGAGAGAGCGAGAGAGAGAGAGAGAGAGAGAGAGAGACGTACACATGAACAAATAAATTTAAGCTCTTTATAAAAATACAGCTAATAAACATAGAATGACAGAACTAGAAAATCAAGCCCATCATTCAGAACCAACTCAGGCAAAAGTTGCTGATGGAAGCTAAAACCACTGGGGAGATGTGGGAGCAGGATGGTCACATGCCCCGGAAATGTTTATCACAAATAATTTTCCAGTTTTTGGAAAGCAGCTAGGCTCAGCACACAGCGCCAACCACAGTTATCAGTATGATTTGCCTTACTTTATTAATATGTTTTGGTTGGCTTGGCTTTTGAGACAGGGTTTTGCTATACAGCTCAGCTGGCTGGGACATTAAGGCTCAGCCCCCTCAGTGACAATTGGAAGCTTTTCCTTTTCTATAGTCAATCTTTTCTTTTATTACTTGTGTACTGAAGCAAATCTTTATCCTTCCCTACCTTCAAGGTCATAAAAATATTTTCTCCAGTATTATCTTCTGAAGATTACATTCTATTCAGGTTGTTTTTCAAGACAGCTGAGCCTTAAGTTTTGAAACTGTTGGAAAATATAAACTAGCCCAGTAGCAAAGTTAAAATGTGCTTCTTCAAGTTTTTCTAAATAGGCTTAAAATGATACATGATAAAGTACATTTTCCAGGTATTAAAAATATAGGGAAAGGGTCTAAGAGAGATGACTCCGTGTGCAATGTGTTTGCTGTGAAAACACAAGGACCTGGGCCTGGGTGCCCAGGACCCAGGTAAAAGCTGGGTATGGTGGTACCAGCTAAGAACCCAGTGGATGAGACTAGTGGACCCCGGCATATCGGCCTCGGGGAACGCAAAATGGCAATCTACAGGTTTATTGGTAGATTCTGTTTCTACATAAAGTGGAGAGCAACAGAGATAGATAACACAAGTTGTTGATCACACACACACACATACACTCACAGAGAGAGAGAGAGACAGAGACAGAGAACATACACATACATAACTACATAAGAAAGTGGAAAGCAATGAGTCACATTCTCTTACGTGAGTAAACACAGAGTCCTTGGGCTCTTCAAAACTGTCACTTGGGGTCCATGCTTCGGCAAACTGCAGAAAACCCCACTTTTCCTTGTCATCTTCTGCAGCCTGGAATTTCTCTTTCCTGCCATTCAGTGTGCTCCCTGTGACCTGAGCCTGTGAGACAGAAACATGAAGCTCTTAACTCAGTCATGCCATTGCTGACACACTTTGATTAGTATCTTGACTTTAAGCTGAAGTCTTAAAAGTTACCCGCCTAGAAAACATTACAGCTTTTACATCATGGCTTTAGTAACACAGTTATTCCAAATAACAATTTTGAATCCTGAATTGCCATCTGATGAAGCCCTGCCCCACACCCACTGTAGAACTCAGGAGAGTAGGCCCTGAGGCAACACAGAAGAGCTGGCCTAGGGGGCATGAGAGCCAGAGAACTGACCCTGCCTGCCCCTTGCTGGCTGCAGCACTCGGTGAGCTAGCAGGGCAGTACTACAGGGCTCACCTTAGTGGTGTGGGTGTAGGTGCAGGGGACCTGGAGGGCTGACCAACTCAGCTACCACCCAAGCCCAGATCCAGGGCTTTGAGTTGGTCCACCCCCCAGACTACCTCATCAATACACTTCTGGAGCACGTGAAAGGACCAGATCTGCAGACCCAAAGCTGCAGGATCTCCATGACCCAGGGCAACAACAGGAGATCTGAGAGGAGTTGCATTGAGGATCCAGTATGGACAGCATAGCAGAAGCCAGAGGCCCTGAACCAGACTCACTGCAATGAACATTTACAAGTTAAGAGGTGTGGACAAAGGGGTGGACTGCCGGATACGCCGTGACACACTACAGCGTCCGTGACGAGATATACTTTCATGTTTTGTTTTATACTTTGTTTTTTAGTTTCTTTCAGGGAGGAGGTTACAAGAGCAAAGAGTGGATACAAAGAGACAGGGAGATGAGTGGGATGCATGATGTGAAATTCACAAAGAATCAATAAAAAGCTAAAAAAAAAAAAAAAATTCCAAAACCAAAGAAACAAAAAACCCCCGAAACCCCAAATTACAATGTAATTACCAAATGTTTAGGGAGATTTAACAGAAACATTATACAATATTCACTTTCCTCATGAAATTTTTATTGTAATGTTTATATACTTAGGAATTTTCCCTAAACATGATTGATCAGTATGTATATTTATAATCACTACTCAGAGCTCACTGCAAGAGTATTTATTTGAGCCTACGCCCCATGTTGAAATCTTTACCTTGGAGCGATGTTAGGAAGTGGCATCTTTGGGAAGTGACTCAGTCATGAGGGTGGGGCCCACTTCCATGGGATCAGTGACAGAATGCATTGCTATTTAGTCCTATGGCATTTTGTTGCAATAGCTCAAATTTCTTAGAAACTGATGTCCCAAAAGCGGGGCTGCTGCCTGGAGTGGTGAAGGTTTACAAAGGAGGTGGTGGGTAGAGGCTGGAAGCTTCAGTGTGCATGCTAGGCAATCCGAGAATGGAATTCAAAGGTATTTCAAGTTAACAAGGAGCGCAGCAGAGAAAGTGTCTCTCTTCCTAAAGAACAGCCACATAATCTTGAACAGAATGCTGCTGGGACAGAGACTGCAAAGGCCATTTGGATGAAGTCTAAGATGAAAGTGAGGAATCTTGAACAGAATGCTGCTGGGACAGGGACTGCAAAGGCCATTTGGATGAAATCTCAGATGAAAGTGAGGAACACGCTATTGGAAACTGGAGGAAAGGTCACTTTGTTCAAAAGCCAAGGCCTTAACCGCAGGGGCAATGTTCTAGTTATTTCTGGAAGAAAGAGCTTGCAGGCAATGAAACTACATCTCGTTGTGATTTCTGAGGACACACTGAAGGAACAGCATGGCTCCTTCTGAGTATCTGTGGTACATGCAGGCAGAGAGAAATACAGACAGAATTGTGAAGCAAAAAGGGAACAATTTAAATTTTGGGAAATTCCTAGCTCATCAAGACTGAGCCAATGAGAAGAATTGTTTTGAAGACAACACTGAGGTATATCCAAGTGGCCATTCGACATAACAGCCAGCACGGACATGAACTGCAAACTCATTAGCCAACTTAATCAAAGTGAGAAGCACAGAGGAATGTATCAGTAGAAACTTGTCAGCTGGGAGAGAAGCAATCACAGACAAGATGGCAGATCGAGGGCAGCCTGTCAGCCTTCTTGACCTTCACAGAACTGGAGCACAGCCAGACTCCACAGACAGAATACAAAACAAGGAGAGAGAGATGACAAAGGCAGTTCGGGAGTCACCAGGTGCCAATCTTGACACAGCACTGGCAGGGTGTTGGGATGCTGTGACACACCTTCTTTCACGTGAATTGTAAAAACCGATGGTGAGGGAGCTGCAGGGGGTGGGGCTGCCCACTGCAGCTCTGCAGCTGTGATCTCTCTCTACCCTGACAGAACCTGAAAGCCAAGGCAAGGGTGGAGCCACTGCAACTGTATGGCCAGTGCCTAGCTGAGACAGGATGGTATCTCCATCCCAGGGGATCTAGAAGACAGGGCTACTGCTCTGTGTGGCCTGGAGGACAGGATAGGGCCAAAGAGGATTAAAAGCAAGCTTTGATACCTTATTCAACTTGACCTGGGAGGTTTAAAAATTGTCTGCGATGAGCTAGCCCTTTCTCCTTTCCTTTTTCTTCCTCTGAGAATGGGAATGAGTATTTTAGACATCTCTCCCACAGCTGTAGTTTAGAAGCATATAATGCAGTTGGCTTCTCTGAGTCCCCTCCAGATGAGTCTCATCCACATCTAATTTAGATAATATTTAGATTAATGTTGGAGTTTGGTAGATGAGCACACTTTGTAAAAAGAAGCTCATGAATTTTATTTGGACAGATAATGCTTGGTTTTACAACTTGACACAACCTAGAATTACCCGGGTAGGGAGGCTGCCTAGATCAGGTTGGCCTGTAGGTTTGCATCTGAGGCTTGTTTTCAAACTGGGTGGCACTATTCTTGGACTGGGCTCCGAATGGTATAGAAGTGAAAAAACTGGGCTAAATAGTAAGCATGTGTTCATTTCTCTCTGTTCTTAACTGTGGGTATGATATGACTGGATGAGCTGCTTCATGTTCCTGCCTGGCTATCCCCTCAGTGACTGACTGGAACCCAGAGTTAGAAGCTGAATAAACCGCTTTCTCCCTTAAGTTGTTGTTGTTTTTGTGTTTTTTGTTTTTTAAATCAGGACAACATAAATGAAACTAGGACAAGACAGAATAAAATGTAATAGACTAAAAATGTATGACTCTCCAAAATTCATATACTAAAACCCTAACAACTGATGCAATGGTGTTAGGAGGGGACTGTAAGGTACATACGTAAAGCGACCTGGGGAGGAAAGGGTTAATTCCGTTATCACTGTTCATCATCAAAGGAAGTCAGGACAGGAAATCAAATGGGGCAGAAACTGGAGGCAGGAGCTGATGCAGAGGTCATGGAGGATGCTGCTTATTGGCTTGCTTCCCATGGTTTGCTCAGCCTAGTTCTTTATTCAACCCAGGACCACCAGCCCAGGAGTGGTGCCACCTACCATGGGCAAGGCCCTCCCCCATCAATCAAATTAAGAAAATGTCCTACAGGCCTGCCTAGAGCAGGCCCTACAGAAGCATTTTCCCATTGAGACTCCCTCCTCTCTGATGACTGGCTTGTATCAAGCTGACATAAATCTAGCCAGCACAATACCTCACAAATGAGATCACTGCCCTTATAAAGGGAGAGCATGAGGATCCAACAGAAGTCTTACCCAACTTGATCATGCGGGCTCCCTGATGTCACTTCGCATCCTCCAGAACGGGGAGGAACACAATCCCATTTACTATGCACCACCATGACATAGTATTTGTTATAGCCCTCATAATGGCTAAGAAACCCTGTTCTTAGCCAGGCCTCTTCCGTAAGCATCCTTCAGCGTTGGGGAAACGAGACAGCTGAGGAGAGGGTACAGGCTATCTTCTGTTAAAATTGTTGAAAACACAAGAATCTTTTCGGAAAAGACTCAGTGCTTCCAAAGTTAGGTTCCCGCTGATCCTAGTCTTGCTTCGGAAGAGGGGGGAGTGGTCGAGAAAGCCCTTGGGAATCATGTATCAGCCAAGTGTGAGGCAGAGTTCAGTCTCAGCACATGAGAAAACTAGGAAGAATAAAAAAACAACAGAAAAAGGGCTTCTGCAGAAGCTAGAGATGGCTCGGGAGTTAAAAGTTTGTACAGAAGACCCAAGGTTGGTTCCTTGAACCCACAGTCCCTATAACTCCAGCTCCAGGGGACCTGAGGCCTCCATGGACACCTGCACTCACATGTACAAACCCCCACATGGACATACATACATGAAATTAAAAATAAATCTTTGTTTAAAAAAAGAAAAGGGGCTTAGAAAAAAATAGCCATGCTTGGAAACTGGTGCCTTGGTGTGATAGAGGATGGCAGGAAATGAAGTACTGAGTCCTTTATCATCTTAATATCTACTGTGTTACTGCGGTATACTTGGGTAGCCTTTGCTTGCACATATCAAAACTCAGCCTCCTAACTCACGCAGTGCACAGACTACAATAAAGATGGGGTTAAAACTCAAGCACTACCTTTCGATTCAGCATTGCCCACATTAGGCTGTCCAGAGTACCGTTTGCAATAAGGTAGTGAATGTTCACAGAACTGCACTGTCCAATTCGGTGAGCACGGTCTTCAGCCTGTTTGATATGTCCAGGGTCCCAGTACAACTCAGCGAAGACAACATGACTTGCAGCAGTAAACGTTAAACCCTAAGCAAAACAAAGTGAGCGAGACACAAATACGCTGAGTATGAGACATGTACATGCAGTATGGGGCTCCCATTAAGAATGCCCTCCAGAGCACATTAAAAGGAGAGAAAATAAATGTCCTAGTCAGCTTTAGCTGTCAACTTGAAGGCTTAGAGTGATCTGAGTAGGGAGTGGACAACCAAGGGACTGCTCAGGTCAGCCTGGTCTATGGGTATGTCTGTGGGAGGTCATCTTGATTGTTAATTGATGTAAGAGAGCTCAGCCCACTGTGGGCAGCATCATTCCCTAGCTCTGCGAGCATGAGTGACTGAGGTTGTGAACAGTGTTTCTGCTTCAAGTCCAGCTTGAGCTCCTAGACTGCCTTTCCTCAATGATGGACTGTGACCTGTAAGCTGAAATAAATCCTTTCTTCCTCTAAATTGGTTCTGCTCAAAGTATTTTTATCATAGCAACAGAGATGAAACTAGTATACTAAAAAAGTTTTTAAAAGTAAGTCATGCATCTTAAGACAAATTAGGAAGATTTAACTCATGACCAGCAAATGAAGATTATGTATTTCAAGATACTCAAGTGAACTATAGGAAACCATATCTGAAAGACATTTCAATAGGCAGATTGATGGGTACTATACATACAAACAAAACCACTTTATCTTCTGGTGTTAGACTCACTTTACTGCTGGAAAACCTAACATTACAAAAGAGAATATAATTTGTAAAACATGGTATCCATGGTGACCAGGCATCAAGCATTGACATGTTCTTCATTTAATTCAAACCACTTGCTGGAGAGTGAGAGAAGCAGGCCCTCCCGTGCAACCTCCCAAGCTATTACTCCAAACCCGGGAAGTTTGGTGTCTCTCATCTCAGTGTGTCATGCAGCCGCTGCATTCTCTGTGCACCTGGTTTTTGCATGAACTTGAAATACTGTGGCAGAAAAGCATTAGGCCTTGTTTAACAACCAATATAGAGATGCAGCAAGCTGCTCAGATGAATGCGTGTCAAGATGCATTGCTTCTAGGACTGTTGGCTGGGTGAACTTTTGAAGCATGCATAACTGTGGGCACATACAGTCAATGGTGTGGGCAGTGGAAGAAGTGTCTGCTTGCTTTAGAAATACGGTTTAATTCACATTGTTCACAGGTGCTGGAGCTTCTGTGAGGAAGGCATTTTCCAGAGTGTTACACTATTAGTTTTACTTTAACCTAAAGTATTTTGTGTTATAACAAAATCCTATGATCATTCATTAAGAAGGGCAACAAATTCCTCGAAAATTAGACACTTCAAAAAGCGGGTAAGAAGTAATAAAAACCAGGATAGAACTAATCAATATAAACCCATGCTGCTGTTTAGGACCCCAGAGCCATATAAGAAGTAATACTGAAAAAATAAATAGTATTATCAGAGGAATACTGTTACCCTTGTAAAAAGCATGTGACCAGGGCCAGGAAGATAGACAGATCAGGAAAGACAGAAGATAGACAGATAGCCAGGAAAATGCTGCCTTGCGAATGTGAGGACGAGTTCTTTCCTCCAAACCAGTAGAAAAAGATGAGTGTGGGGGTATGCACTTAAAATCCTAGCAATCAGGAGGTAGAGATGGGCAGATTCCTGGGACCCACTGCCAGACAGCCTAGCTAACTGGCGAGCCCCAGGTCTCGGTAAGAGACCCTGTCTCAAAAAAGAAGTTGCAAAAAGCCTACCATGGTGGTGCACACCTTGAATCCTAGCACTCAGGGGGCAGAGGCAGGCAGAAGTCTGTGAGTACAAGGCCTGCCTGGTCTACAAAGTGAATTCCAGGACAGAGAGAGCTACATAGACTCTCTCAAACCCCCAAACAAATGAACAAAGTAGATGATCCCCGAGTTATAATTCCCAACCTCTGAGACTCACATTTGGCCGCCACACGCATGGGTGTGCACACATACACATAAGCATATATGTGTATATATGACCATGCTCACAAGATCACTATCATTCTAAGGAACAGTCTATGAGATGTTTCCTTTGTTCTAATGAGGAGATCAGTCTTCGCATATACAGGTGTTGACTTACGTAAGCGCATCAGGAACACAACCTTGAATAAAATATGAGTGCCCCGTAATTCTTAATTTCAAGATGTCATTTACTTTCAATCATGTTTTAAGCGTTCCTGTCTGGTTTCATCTTACTTATCATGTCTCTTGACAGAAACATTCACTCCATTTCTAATTTTAGGTTTTTGGTAGTATTGTCTATGGCTGGAATACTGTAACAGATACACATATCAGATTTTAGGACCTTTAATCCAACATAAGGAAGTTGCTGAGACATCTCCTAGTAGGTCCCTAAGCTGTTTCATTTTCGTAATTTCTCTACATACAGAATTTTCTAGGCCTCGGGTAAAAACTGATCTTGATATATTCCAGGTATATGCCATGGAAGTATGCTCAGGTACTACCATTTCTCCTGCTTCAATGTTAAGTAGCCTGGTTTAGACATTCATGTCAAAATATTTCAGAATGAGGCCGAAGGGTCCTTTTTTATACAGTATTATTACGACTGCCACTAATTTATAAAACATCCACTCTTCTCAGACCTTTTTAACATGACACCTGACTGTCAGTGGCAACCTGGACTGTGATGGTCTGACTTGGAATGGCTCCCATAGCTTATATATTTGAGTACCTGGTTCCTAGTTAGCAGACCTGCTTGGAAAAGTTATGAAGCGTGGCCTTATTGGAGGTGTGTCACTGGAGTTTGAAAAACCCATGTGATTCCCACTTCAGCTCTCTGCCTTACGTCTGTGGATCAAGATGTAAGTTCCCAGCTACTGCCACAGCACCATGCCGGCCTGTTGCTTCTTGCCATCATGGTCTTGGACTCTAACCCTCTGGAACCATAACCCCAAATTAAGTGACCAAGCCTCCCTAAATTTTGTAAATTGTCTTGGTCATTTGAGGGAGGAATGTGAGCTGTCTTCCTATTTAAGAGATCCTTGCTTGGAGGCTGGGTGTGGTGGTGTAAGCCTTTGATCCCTGTTTTTAGGAGGCAGAGGAAGGTGGATCTGCCAGCCTGGTTTACTAACTGAGTTCCAAGGCAGCCAGGGCTGTTACACAGAGAAATAAAAAGCAAAATTCTGGAAGAAGTCAGATGTGGTAGAGCATGCCTTTAATCCCAGCAATCTGAGAGGCAGAGACAGGTAGATCTCTGTGAGCCCAAGGCCGGCCTGGTCTACAAAGTAAGTTCCAGGTCTGCCAGAGAGATAATAAAATGAGACCTTATTTCAAGAATCAAGCAAACACACAAACCAAACCAAACCAAACCAAACCAAACCACCTGAAAATATGTGGTCCTAAGGACCCTGTGCCACTACTACTGTCAAAGTGGAAGAATCTACATGAGAAAATTATACTAATTAATCAATGGTGTATGCGCATGTACCAAGGTCAGAGGACAACCTGAGTTACTTTTCTTTGGTTAGGGTGGCCACTGGTAGGATGGCCCATTCCCAGTGGCTGACTCCACTCATGTGCACCTGGGCAGCACTAACTAGACTCAATGGCTTATTAGAAAAAAAAAGGGGGGGGCGTAAAAGAAGTTGGGAGGGAGAAATGTTGGAGGAGGTGAGGGACGCCAAAAAAAGCAGGTAAGGAGTGAGCCGACTAAGATGCATATATGACATTTTCAAAGAGTAAAAACAAGAGGCTGCCTTCTATTGTATTTTCTAGCACTCTTACATATTTTTGGTTGTGAGCCTAGCCTTTAATGGCTGAGCCATCTCTCCAGCTCTCTAGCATTCTTAAGTAGAATGCATACTATAATAGACATCCAGGTATAAAATTACAATTCTATAAAACAAAGAGAGTTAAGGGACTTTTTATTACATTATGACACTTTCTTATCAAACACAGACCTGAATCTCTTACCTGGCCAGCAGCCTGAATGCTCAGGATAGCCACACGAGTATTGGGGTCCTTCTGAAATTGATTAACCAGATGAATTCTCTCTGAAGATGGAACACTTCCATCTATCCTGATGTAACGAGCCTAGCACCAATAAGGGAAATAGCAAAATTAGACGAGCCCTATGCAGCCTTATTTTCTATATTTTATACCTAATTTTTATAGTCATATAAAGATGCAAACTGGTTAGGATAGTATATCAGCAAATATTATACAGCAAGAATCTTAATAACACGCACGCACACACACACACGCGCACACACACGCACGCACACACATGCACACACACGCGCCCACACGCATGAGTGCCATGGTACATATATGGAAGTTAGAAGACAACTTTCAGGAGTGGTTTCTCTCCTTCTACCACACGGGTTTCAGAGACTGAACTCAAGTTATCAGGGATGGTGACAAGACCCTTTACCTGCTCAACTATCTGGCCCACCCCAGTTTTTGACTTTTTAACCTACCTGAAGATAGGCTCTATGTTTAATGTATCATAATACCACTGTGATGTTTTGAATGAGAATGGTCTCCACAGACTCACATATCTGAATGCTTGGTCCCCAGTTGATGGAACGGTTTGGAGGGTTGGGGTGTGGCCCTGTTGGAGGTGATGTGTTACTGGGGGTGGGTTTGGAGGTTTCACAAGCCCATGGCACTCCCAGTTAGCTCTCTCTTTGCCCCATAGTTGCTGCCTCAATATGTAACTTCCTGGCAACTGCTCTAGCGCCAAGCCTGCCTGCCAGCATGCTCCACACTGATGGCCACAGACTCATCACCTTCTGACACCGTAAGCCCAATAAAGTCTTTTTTTCTATAAGATGCCTTGGTCACGGTATCTTCACACAGCACTAGAAAAGTAAGGTGGACAACCACCAATGCAACAGTTGCTTTTATGCAACAGGAGCTTGATAAATAAATATTTTTTAATTAAACAAATGTTTCTTCAGCAACATTCTATGCAAGTTAATTCATAACTTTTAGGCGGTTGGTGAGAGTAACTTCAGGCTCACAGGATCAGTTACTGCAGTGGATTTTGCTCAGGTACTAAGGAAGTACTGAGAGGTGCATGCATTTCTGAAGTTTAACCCAGTATTAACTGGGAAGTAACATTCTACATCTGCCATTCAGGATGTCGGGGTCCCCCCCCCCCATTATTAAACTTAAAAGAACCATGAGATGATTGCATCCACTGAAATGAGGACGGGAAGACCCCCACACACACCTTTTAAAGAACAGGGAATCATTAAGTGTTAAACTGAACAGATGTGCCTTCACAAACAATTTAAGCTGTGTAAAGAGTCATGTGTTAGAAAACAGCTGAAAAGAACTAACTCAACCTCATAAAAATAAGGTAAGCCCTAAATTTCAACTCATCTCATTCAAATAAGTCTAGCTTCTATGAAAAAGAAATCACCTAAAAGTTAAGAAATATGAAGATCTACTTTAAAAGAAGACCATTCAACTATCATTTAAAAATTCATTTTCTTTTTTAAACCTATGTTCCTGTTCATATGTGTGAGTGCAGGTCAGTGTTTGCCACAGTGTGGAAGTGGACTTCAGATACGAACATGAAGGGGAAGGGGTGGTGCTCCTTGCCTTCCACCTGCAGGGTCTCTAGTCTTTCTGCCATGTGCCACAGGCTAGTAGCCCATGAGCGTCCAAGGACCCTCCAGTCTCTGCTTCCCACCTCACTGCAGGAGTACGCAACTGCGGACACCAACCACACCTCAGCTCTTCCCTCTTACACAGCAAGCATTTGACTCACCGAGTCTGTCCTCCAACCCGGAATTACTAACTTTCTTCCTTCACAAAGCATACACAACCTGTTCAATGACTGTACCCTTACGGATTGTCAAGTCCCCTCATGATCTTTCTAAACAAAACACATCATCAGCGTAGGGAAAGGTGGGGAGGAATTCTCCTCCCTCCCTCCATGAATTTTTAACTCTGGGAAGCTGAGTGAGATTTCGACCCACCAATAGAACGGACGGATGAGAGGAAAACAAGTGGACCACTGTACCTGGATCAGAATCCAGGAATTTTAACATAAAATAAGTTCAAAATAGGAAAATAATACGAATCTTTTTTGTCAATGATTTAAAAATTAGTTGTAAGGTTTATGAAGTCTTTCTCAGAGTGTGAATATCTATGAAAAAGAACTTTCATGTTACGGCATCACACTGTGCTATATCATAAATCCCTCTCTGAAGGAAGATATCAGAACATATGAACACACTAGTTAATACCTAACTTGGCTTTAGTCCTGCCTTTGAAAACAACTATCTGTTCTGGCTTCATTGCTCCCATGTACAAGGTCACACTACTGGCCAGAAAATTTGTATAGCTGCCTCTGAATACCTGTGCAAACCTCTAGCACTCACAGGACAGACGACAGACGTCCCATTGAGATGGACAATGGGAGACACTGTCACTGATGTGACTCCTGGAAACTGAGGTGGATCTCAGAGGATTCCGGGAAAATCGCCGGCCTCGTGGATAAGGCCTAGTTAACTGAGCTGGCCAGCCATGTGAGCCTTGCACTTTAACGCCTCTTAGCTCACTCTTCCTGACAATTGTCCATGGAGTATACGGCCTGTGAGCTTAAAAGGTTTGATAATTTGGGGACGGTGGTTTTCACTAGATTTGTTTTCACTTAGCCACATCTAGGTTGCGTTGGGGTTTTTCCACTCTCATGTGCCATCTCCAGGAACAGGAAGGGAGTTCCCATTATGGCTGTCAAGACAGACTATCCTTAATTAACTCAGATAAATTGAACAGAGGAAAATATTAAGATTGATATAAAGAAGAAAACAATACATTGTGGTAATACACTATAATATTACTAAAATTTGTAAGACAATAATAAATTGTTGATAAAATCATGTATTTTGAAAACATCATCCAAAGAAGGTTAAAAATATCCACATAAACCATGAGACTAAAAATGATATTCAGTATACAGAAAATATGCATTCTAAAAATTATTCTATAGAAACGTCATGACATACCTTGCTTTCGATAACTGCTTCTGTGCAAGCTTGGAGCATACTTAAATGGTGAGCAAAGACCAGGAATTTAAGTGAGTCATTCTGAAGCAACATCTTAATATAGTCCTTCACTGCACCTGCCTAAATAGTAAAAGTCAAATTTTATTAGCATCAAAGTTTTTATTAAAGCACCATGCCACTTTTAATAAAGAAAAAAAAAAAACAAAACCTCCTGACACCAGCAAGTACCTTTAGATACACACATCTGTAGGCTTTGGCTGATTTTTCTCTAGGCAGTCTACTAAAGTAGAACCCGTACATATAAGGGACTTGTGGAAACTCTGAGTATGTATGGCCACTGTTTTTTATTGCTGTAAGAGAAATCAATTTAAAGCATGGAGAATTTACTTTGGTGGGGAGTTTCCTGTCATTGGTTAATCAGTTCTCAGTACTGGGGAGGTAGAACATCACACAGGCAGCTTGCAGGGGAGGATGCTGCTCACCTCACAGGAGCCACGAAGCAGGAGTGAAGGCGCTATGGATTGGCTATATATACCCTTTCAGGACGCACTCCTGTGAGCCACGTCTTTTAGCTAGGCTCTAACCACTTACTCCATACCACTGCCCAATGAGACCACCAAGTCACAAATCTATGAGCCAATTCAGCCACTGATGAGCTCAGTACCAGTCTGATCTGATCAACTCCTCAAAGCCCGAGGTTGGCAAGAAAGCTTGTAACACAGGGGCCTTGGGGTACTTCCGATTGAAATAACACAGGAGAGATAAGGGAGAGAAAGAGCAAGAGAAATGAAGGGTGAGTAAGAGGAGAATGTACTATTGTTTAGAAAATGGTTCTTAAAAGAATTTCACGAGAATACAAAGAGAAAAAGGGAGAACATTAAAGACTTTAGAGATGAGTAGGGCTGATGGTTAAGGCTGAAGAAAACTTGGTTTACCTTCTTAAATTGAGCGAGTAAGGCAGACATAGGGAAAGGCAGGCAGAGAAGTAGACGGAGGCCAGGTGAAATGGAAAATTACTGTAGGCATTTATTGATTAGTGATTGATGGAGGAGGGTCTAGCTTGTGGTGGGCGGTGCCATCGCTGGGCTGGCTGTCCTGGGTTCTATAAGGAAAGCAGGCTGAGCAAGCCATGAGGAGCAAGCAAGTAAGCAGCACCCCTCCATAGCCGCTGCATCAGCTCCTGCCTGCAGGTTCCTGCCTTGACATTCCTAGATGATGGACTTAAAGTTGTTAGGCTTTCCTCTTCAAGATGCTTTTGGTCAAGGCAACAGAAATCATAATAAAACAAGAATGTTCTGGAAGAACCTGACATGACAGGCTCGAGAGCACAAGAGGGAAGTCTAAGAGGACAGAAAAAAATGGAGAAACTGATGTAGAAAGAACAAAAAAAAAATCATACAAATTAACATTGAATGGGCATTCTTAGCTAAAGTCATTTCAAACTATCCAGAAAGAGTAAGAAACAAAGATGAGATGACTTAAATTTAAAATATAAATACACTATCTCTTCATTGTTAATACTAATTACTGGCTGATTGTGATGATATATGCCTGCAATTCCGGGAGACTAAGGCAGGAAGATTACAAGTTAAGGACCAGCCTGGATTATACAGTGAGTTCCAGGTTAGCCTAGGCTCAAGGATAAAATAAATAAAGGGGGGTGGGGCTGGAAAAATGGTTCCATGGTTAAGAGTGCTTGCTGCTCTTCCAGAGGATTCAAGCTCTCTCCCTCTCACACACAAAAGCAAGTGTTTTAATAATCAACAAAAATTTGGTTACTAAGAAGTTTAGGATACAGATGGCAGGCCGAGCTCACTCAACCCTTACTCCCTCTTAGTCTAAGAACAGCAGAGGACACAAAAGACAAGAGCAAACTCTCTGGGAGCCACGAAGCACCTGATACTCGATAACGGATTCTCCAGTCTGACAGGTCCTAAGCTCACAACATGGAATGCACAGGAATATCTGGTTTCTGTTGCAGTCATGTACAAGGCCCAGGAGGGATAAGATGAGGGGAGCTAGAACAGGAAGAAGCCAAGAGAAGGCAGAAGTGGAGGCTTGTGCCCAAGCCTGTGTCTCATCCTGTCTACAGGTTCTACAGCACACAGGCTCCCCACATCCTGGCAGCAAACTGGAGACAGTCTTCAGATGGGGCAAAGCAGAGCTTGCTTGGGTAAGTGGAGTCTTGGACTGAGAGCAAGCAGTATGGTGCGAAGGCAGGCTTAAAGAAGACACACTAGGCACACAACCCCAGTACAACAGTGCTGAGTGGCAGGGCCTAAAGACAGGAGTTAGGTTATTAGGGCTCCACACTCATGAATGAATGATGCTTTTCATGCAAAGGCTGGAGACCGCAAGCCATCTTTTATTATCTCTACTCCTTTGCTTTTTGCCCTCTGCTGTGGGACAAAGCAATATAAAGGCCTTCATCAGATTCTGGCACCTTGATATTGGACTACCCAGCCTCCAGATGTTCCAGTCTCAAGTATTCTGTCATAGAAGAAGCACACAATGGATCAGGGAGTGGCCATAATACATAAAATTGTGACGATTAAATTGAAGTTATATTAATAGGTACTGAAGGCATGTGAATACAGTTCAGCGATAAAGCGCATACTTGCCTAGTTTATACCAATTTCTAGGTTTGATAGTTAGCAGGAAGGAAGGAAGGAAGAAAGAGAGAGAACAGAGGGAGGGACTGAATGAAGACAGGAGGGAAGAAGAACAGGAGGGAGGGGAGAAAAGGGAAGGAGGGGAGGGGAAGGAGGAAAAAAGGGGGAGGAAGAAGGAGTGGGGAGGGGAGGCAGAAGGGAAACAAGGAGGCCAACGAGTTCGGAAGTTACCAACTCAGAAGAAAATGAGTTGAGTTGCAGAGGAAAGAAAACCCGACAAACGAGAACAAAGATGTAATTAAACACGAGCGAGGCATTCTGGTGTGCTTCTACACAGCAAGAGGCTGTAGTCACTGTGGTGCGAATTTCAGGAGAAAGAATTTTAAATATTTTCACCATAAGAAAAGACAAACAAGGCACTACATGTTTATCCCGATTTAAACATCCCATATTAATACATCACATGACATAAAAAATAAACCAACAGTTTATACCATGGTTCACCTGCAAGTATTTTAAACATGGGTTTAATAACGAATGTAGTGAGTACTGATCAGGCCGAAGTTCGCATAATTTAAAAAATTAGTCAACTCATATCACTTGGATGGAATGATGCGAATGAGACAGTTAAGGATCTGGAGGGGGACAGGGATGCAAAGAGGTAAAATTTTATCCTGTTTATTGACAGACCCACTGATAGAGCTGAAACTGCAGTGTGAGCAGCAACGCAAACTAAGGTGCTATAAAAGCACAGTGTGGAGGTTTGAAGGAATTAAACAAAGCAAACAAGACTCAGCTTTTACATGCACTGAAAGTGGCTGCTGCTGGGGAATAAATTCAGAGTTATTTTTTGGAGTGACTGTTTTCAGTTTTAGTCATTTTAACATTAAAAATTTAAAAATACCTAACATGTATATGCATTAACTGCAAAGTCTCCAGCATTATTCTACAAACTGTATTCTGCATGTCTGAATTTTCTGAACAATGCATTTCATCATACAGTGAGCCTGGAGGTTGATAAGAACTTTAGCCTTGGATGTCAGTGCCTCAGAAAGCGGCAATGAGGCTCTCTCAAAACAAGCTGCTATAATTTCCAGATATGTTGTCATGGCAACTGAAGCACTTTAATAAAGTGCATGCTTGCCTAAAGAGCTATATTTACAGGGATAAGCTTTTTGCTAAGTACATGTCAAGTTGGAATGCGTAAAGTACATTTATTACAATCCCAATCTAGACTCAGAATTGGGACAATTGCTGTAACCTGGGCTTCTATGCATTCTTACCTAGTGAGCGCTTTCCACCCTCCTGTTACCAGCGACCCCTCATCAGGACCAGAGCTTCTGAGAGAAAGCCCAAGCTCTCTTCCACTACCCCTTAAACCACTGCTTTAAAAAGGCTATGACTAGGGGCTGGGGAGAGGGCTTAGTGGGTAAGAGCTCTTGCCACACAGGCATGACAGAATCCAAATCCCCAGCACTATCTCAGAGCTAGGCAAGGCTATGCATGCCTGTATTGTCATATTTAGGGAGCTTCCAGTTTGGTGAGAGACCATCTCAAGGGAATATGCCCCCCACAAATATATACATACACACACACACACACATATATATATGAAAAAACACTCAAAAAAAAAAAAAAAAAGCTGGGCAGTGGTGACGTATGCCTTTAATTCTAGCACTTGGGAGGCAGAGACAGACGGATTTCTGAGTTTGAGGCCAGCCTGGTCTACAGAGTGAGTTCCAGGACAGCCAAGGCTACACAGAGAAACCCTGTCTCGAAAAACCAAAAAACAAACAAAGAAACAAAAAAAGCCACTCAGTTTCTCTCATTAGCCTCTGAACCTGTGCACATGGGCATGAACACCTTCACATGCATGTGTGCATACATGCATACACCACACACATACATACACATAAAGGTAAATGGTCAAAATGCTGAGAATAGCTGCCTGGAAGTGCAGCCATAGATGGTACATCTATGTCCAGCCTTCCCATTTCCACCCAAGCCCGAGTGGGGCTCAGGGACCATTTCAGAGAAGGTGGGGCAGAAGGAATACAAAGAGGCTCAGGTTGGGGAAGAGCTATGAAAACAGTGTTCTGAAGACAAGGCATGGCCTGGAACATAGGCATTCACAGCAGCCGTGGTTACAACTCCTGCGTGGATGAGGGAGAGACTCCTGAGGCCCCAACCCACGAGATCTGCTGGCAGCTCATGGCTGTTGGGAGAGGGAGCTACTTTTTTTTGAAAGTGTGGCTACTAATAGGCTGCCCATGCCCTAGTGGACGCTCCATACCTATGAGCAGTGCTAACTGGACTCAGTGGGTTACATTTTTAAAATGGGGGTGGGGGTAGGGGGCGGGGCATGAAGTTGAGAGGGAGATGTTCTTGGGGAGGCCAGGGAGTTTTAATGAGGAACAGTAGGGATGGGTATGATCAAGATATAGTGTATACATATATGAATTTTTTTTGAAGAATAATTTTAAAAAGGAATAAAAGATGACTAGATGGAGTTTTGAGTGACTGGCACGCGCACGCGCGCGCACACACACACACACACACACACGCTTACAACATTCAATGGCTGCATAAGGATGCTTTTTGAAATGCTAATTCTTATACAGAGTGTGGAGGACATCATTTTAGACACAGCACTAAGGAGGCAGAAATAGGTGGATCTCTGTGGGTTTGGGGCCAACCTGGTTTACACAAGTTCCAGGTCAATCAAAACTAAATAGTTAGACTGTCAAAAACAAAATAAAACAAAACAAAACAAACAAACAAAAAACCAACAACAAAATTTAGTCTTAAAAGAGATAAAGAGGTTCATTTCGATGAAATATAAAAAATAATAGGTTTACTAGATTTAGCATAGCAACCCAGAGATCATTTGAGAGGTTGATTTCTAGAAGTAAATGCATTTGCAGTATAAAATAACTACGTGGCTGTCCTGGAACTCACTCTGTAGACCAGGCTGGCCTCGAACTCAGAAACCCACCTGCCTCTGCCTCCCGAGTGCTGGGATTAAAGGCATGCACCACCATGGCCCGGCTTAATTTACTTTTTAAAGACTTATTTTATTTATAATTATGTGCTATGTCTATGTACATGAGTGTGGGTACCCACGAGGCCAGAGGTGTCAGAGCCTCTGTAGACAGAGTTGACAGTAGATGGGTGCTGGGAACTGAACTCAGGTTCAGAGCTTGCTATTAAATGAGCCATCTCTCCAGGCCTCTGGTGTACATTTAAAATGTATTCTACATGCACTTTTCCTGTCTTCTGTTCTAAGTAAACATCAACACTATTGCAGTGTCGTATTTTAAATGATCTGAACATGCGCTTGCTTGCTACATTATCAGGTGTGTGCGGTGGCAGGTCCTGATAAGGACTGGTACCTTGGTGATGCTGGGTCAGATTTTGTGCTAGTAGCAGAAAAGGCATGGATTCACAACTGTTTTATTTTACTGAGATGAATAGCATGTTTGTCAGGTAAACTTAGGTAACTAGTGGAGGCCACACACAATAGCTTATTTAAAGAAACACACTATTTTTAATTGTTGGTTTGAGATGGGGTCTTGCTATAGAGCTTGCTGGATATGGAGCTCATAATAACACTCCTGCCCCTGACCACTGAGTGCTGGGATTAATAGTATGTGCTGCCACATACATTTGGTAAGGTTTAGAGAGAGAAAGAGAGAGAGAGTGTTGGACTGTATGCCACATGTGTGCAGGTGCTTGCAGAGGCCAGAAGAATGAATTATAAGTGGCTGTGAGACGCCCAACGTAAGTGCTGGGAATTGAACTTGAATCTTCTTCTGTGATAGCAGTAAGCCACTCTGAGTCATATCGCTGGCTTCAATTTTCTAATATTTTTAAAGAGGTATATATCATACTTTCTGAAATAAAAACTGTGAAAAAAAAATCTATACTGCATTGAAGACCAGATCAAAGTTGTTTAATATTGTCAGCCTTAAGTCAAATAATAACAGGAATAAGGCAAAAGAAGTGAGAAGCATCATGCCAGTTGTGTAAGGGCACAATCAGGCTTTAGTCAGCTTCTTCCAGCTCTCAGCTAAGGCTTTTTGACCTCGGCCTTCTGTGGTCTTCCTGCCCGTGCCAGGTCTGCCATTCACCCCTAGAAGAGCCCTACGACCTCCATTTAGCAGGGTCCTTCATACTTGAGAAGTGGTCACCTTTGTGATCCTCCTAGATGGGATGTGTAAGTTCTTGGCAAGCATAAAGGCAAGAATCCCTTATGGTCAGGGGACTGGAAAACAAGATGGCTCAGTGAGTAAAGCACTCACTACACAAGAGTGAGGACCTGAGTTCAGGTCCCCAAACCCATACACAACTGGATACAGTAGATGCACCTGTAATCCCAGGGCTCCTTCAGTGAGAAAGGAGATGGAGACAGAATCCCTGGAAACTCACAGGCCAGCTAGCCTGGCAAAGGACCAGTGAAGACAGTAACCTCGTCCCAAACACGGCAGAAGACAAGACCTGACACCCAGGGTTGTCCTGTGACCTGCACACATGCACCATGGCACTTCCAGGCCAGCACTCATAGAAATGAATACCCACGCCCATAAACATGATATTAAAACAATATTCAGTCAGGTCAGTTTTGTGAGACTCCACCAACCCACCATCTCTCTTTTTAAGCAACCGTTGATCCGCTTCTTCAACCTACACAAGTTCCCATCGGCTCCTGTAGTTGGAACTGAGCCCAATTCCCTTCCTATTACAGTGGAGTTTTTGCCTAATTGCTGTGCATTCCCATATTGCTGAGTATTCTTTAGAGCTCAGCAAGTGTCACAATGATTTCTGCTTTAACAGCCATAGCTTTTAGCTGAGGGAAAGTAGGCACAATAGAAGCTCCCAGATTTACAACAGTTCTGGGGATCCAAACTCCAGTCCTTAGGCTGGCATGGCAAGCACTTTAGCCACTGGGATCTCGGTCCTAACTGCGGGTTTTAAGCATCTGGGACTCCTTTTAGTCTTATCTGTTTCCTCTAAGATGATATTAGCATTTCATCTGCACTTTATTTATTACTGCTGACTGCTTCTTACTAATGAATGGGAGGCAGGCTGTTCCTGGTTCAGAGCCAGACTTTCCCAAACCACAGATCAGGCAGAGGAATAAGCCCTCTGCAGCTCCTCCTGGGCCCTGGGCAGCAGGAAATCCTGTAATGGCCTTATTATCTCTCACTGCATTTTAAAGTGGGGCTCTACTGCTGTTAAGCTGCTAAAGCAATTAAACAGGAAACACACTTTGTGCCTAAAGGGAACATGTTTTTAGAAATTTCCTTTCAGCAAATAAGGCACCGATGAATGATACCATCCCCAAAGTGACAAGAAAATTTAAATTACAGGTTGGTTTTAATAATTTTCTTTAAGAAAAACCCAAAACTTCTCTTGAAATGGTTTTCTCTAAAAATGAGACAATGTGGTAATGTACCCCCAAATAAGTGATAATTGGTGAATATACTACATCTATCTTGTTTTTAAAACAATTTATTTGTGAGCTGTATTAAAAGCACTTGATGCTCCTGCAGAGGACTCAGATTCAGGTCCCAGCACCTTGATGGCTTACAACCATCCGTACTCCCGTCCCAGAGGGTCTGGCACCTTCTTCTTTCTTCCATAGGAACTGCATGCACATAGTGCACAGACATACATCTAGGCAAAATCCCCACACATAAAATAATTAGATCTTTTAAAAGATTTGTTTTAAAAATTATGTATACACATGCTAGTGCAGATGACCACAAAAAATATTGGATTCTCAGGAGCTGGAGTCACAGGTGGTTGTAGGCCACCTGATATAGATGCTTCAAATCACACTCTGGGAAATATGCCTGCTTATTAACCTGTGAGCCATTTCTCCAGCCCTGAATATCTTCCACCTTCCAAGAGTATACTATGCTGACTCTAATTCTGGGGAACCTTCATTTTAAATCAATTGCATTCATAGTAAGTATTATAAAGTAAAATTAAAAAGATACATTAAAAAAACTCCTATGTTTCTTGTTGGGGCTGGACAGCTCAGTGGTAGAGGTGCTGGCCTAGTTTTAGTTGCTTGGTTAAACCAGTCCTCAGTAATCTTTGAGAGTTTGCACAGACTGCATCATCTGCTGGAACTGTACCCTACCAGCCCCATAGCCTTTTTGTTTCGACTGGCTACATCTACTTGTACATTCCTTTAAACAACTTTTCAGTAACCTTCTCCTGAGTGCTTCCCTAGCATCTGGGTTTGAAACAGTAAGCAAAGCCTTTTGTGGGTGAATATTTATTTCACTGGTTTCTCCAAAAGGCTGCAAATTCTGCACGAGGTAGGCTGTCATTTTCAACACACCTCTCCAGCAGCACTTCATAACAGGGCTTCATGTTATTAATCAGGAAACACATAACACAACAAGACTTCATGGTATTAGTCAGGAAACACTTGTTTTGTTTTTTAAAAGGAAGCCCCAACACTAATGCATAGACTGTAATAACCAATCTATAATCTTCATTTAATTTTCAAACGGGTACAGGAAAATTCAGCAACAGACTTTGTCATAGAAAAAAGGTGTAGCTTATAACTAGTTACCTCCGAGAAAGCACTCTTAGCCCGTAGGGTAGATAAACTGTATTACTCAGAGTTATAATAGACTCTATTGGAATTCAATAACATGGGGGGGGGGTTGTAAGGAGCACCCCCATTTTGTAATGGCAAGAACTAAGGGTTTCTGGCTGGATCCAGGATTTAAAAAGTCCAAAACACATTGGTGGCTGAAAACAGAGGCTCTGGTGTGGAGAGAGGAAGAATGACTAAAATCCATAGGTGAGGCAAGGGATTGGGTATTTGCTTCATCATATTTTTTTTTTTTTAAGATTTATTTATTTTATATATGTGAGTACACTGTTGCTGTCTTCAGACACACCAGAAGAAGGCATCTGGATTCCATTAGAGATGGTTGTGAACCACCATGTGGTTGCTGGGAATTGAACTCAGGACCTTTGGAAGAGCAGTTAGTGCTCTTAACCACTGAGCCATCTCTCCAGACCCAGCTTCACTGTATTTTTAAAAATGTAATTCAGTCTGGGGATAGCTGATCTTAGTCTCCTTTCTTTTCCTTCAAGGGTCTTAATAAATTAGATGTCAGCTTTCTACTGATGACCCATCAATTACAATCACATCTTAACATAGAAAAAAAAAAATGACCTAAAGAGTTCTTTCTCCTATTCTGAAGCAGTAGTATGCACTTAGCATTAAGCACAAAGACAGGTAAGTAAGCAAACAAACCAAACAAGAAGAGAAGATGGTCATTAGCTCCTAGGAAGACAGTGTCTGTCGATGAGATGTAGCTATGGCTGGAGTGTGATGGGTCTAGCTGTCACATACTATGTATAGTCATCACTGATCAAGCGGGGACTAAGAAGGAACCCAGAGCTAGCCTGAAACGATGGAGGAGGGTGCGAGCTGTACATGCTTTCTTCTGCTTCACATCTTGCATTTTCAGTCTCACAAATGATTCTTTCAAACACAATACTTTAAAAAAAAAAAAGAAAAAAGAAAAGAAAAAGCAGGGTAAGATTAAGTTTAACTTAAATATTTGCCTTTGAAATGTATGCCCTTTATTCTACCTGAAAAATTGCCATACTCAAAGAATGATAATTTTTTTTATTTATGTATGTTACTAAGAGTAAAATTTCAGTTTTCATGTTTAAGTTTATGACGAACTTCAAGGTAATGTGTGTGTGTGTGTGTGGACTCGTGTGTTGGTTCACATCTGCAACACAAGCACTGACTAAGGAGGGGAAGGTAGCACTTGTGCAGTGTGAGGTAAGCCTGGAGACAGTGTAAGACACTGTTTCAAACAACCAACAACAACAAAAAGAAGTGAAAAGAAGGAAGGAAAGAGACAGACAGACAGGAAAGAAGGAGGGAAAAAAGGAAGAGCAAGAGAGGAAGGAAGGCAAACACATATGTAGACAAGTGGGTAGCCTTTAAAACCCACAGTAACTAATTTACCTGTAGCCTAAAGTAAGATTATAGGTCAAGAAAGTAGGTTTCAGAAGCACGCGCGCGCGCACACACACACACACACACACACACACACACACACCTCATTGATTTTTTTTTTTTTTTAAAAAAGATCTTGACCTGGCTACCTGCAGTTACCAGTTTGACATAAGCTAGAGTCACCTGACCTGACAAGGGAGAACCTCAACTGAGAAACTGCCTAGGTGAGAACAGTCTATAGGCATGTATGTTCAGCATTGTCTAGATTGATGGTAGATGTGTAAGGGCTGAGCCCACTGTGGGTGGCAACATCCCTAGGCAGATGGACTTGAGCTGAATAAGACAGCTAGCTGAGAGCTGGAGAGATGCCTCAGCAGTTAGGAGCACCGACTGGTCTTCCAGGGGATCCCAGCTCAATTCCCAAGGGACCCAACATCCTTTCCTACCCTCTTCAGTACCAGGCACACAAGTGGCACACAAACATACATGTAGGCGAACACTCATACACGTAAAATAAAATGAAAATGAAAAAGTGTAAAGAAAAGACTACTAAAAAAGCAAAGCAAAGCAAAGCCAGCCAGCCAGCAAGCAGCATTTGCCTATGGTTTCTGACTGTAGCTTCCTCCTGCCTTGAGTTCCTACTCTGACTTTCTTCAAACAGGTATTATGACCTGAGATGAACCTTTTTCTCTTCAAGTTGCTTTTGGTCAGACTGTTTTAGTACAGCAACAAAGATCAAACTAGAGACATGATCAAAATGAAGTACATGAAACAGATTTTTAATAAAAATATCAAACTAGAAGAAATGCCAGAGCTTCAATGAGGAAATAAAAAGGTGTTTCTAAAAAGGAATGTTAAACAAACATGGACACACACATGTGCACATGTACACATACACACACGTACACACACGTGAACACACACACACACACATACACACACAAGGCACAAACTGTGATTGAATAACAGAGCACTGTGCTGGCACAGTGAGACACTATGTATACAATACTAAGATGGCCCAATGGATTGGATAATGAAGCAGTGAAGACACACTGGGGCACCGTGAACAAAGCATTGTAAGTGCAAAAGACAGCACTTCAGCGGGACAACGGAGCCTGTCATGGAACAGTGAAGCAGTGTGGGGGAAAAACGGAGCACAATGACGACACAATGGAGCAATACAGTAATGGAGAATTGTTACGGGACAATGGAATAATATGACAGGACACTGGAGCACCGTGATGGGATAAGGGAGATATATGACGGTGCAATGGAGTACGGTAGGGGAACAATGGAGCACTGCACTGAGAACTGGAGCAAGGCACTGTGATGAGAAAGTAAAGCACTGTGACAGAACAGAGCATTCTGATGACACAATGGAACACTGTGATGGGACAACAGAGAGCTGTGATGGCACAATGGAAAACTGTGAAGACACAAATGCAACACTGTGATGAGACAACAGAGAACTGTGAAGGGAGAATGGAGCATTGTGATGACACAGAGGAGCACTGTGATGACACAGAGGAGCACTGTGATGACACAATGGAGCACTGTGATGATGCAGAAGAGCACTGTGATGACACAGAGGAGCACTATGATGAGACAATGGAGCACTGTGATGACACAGAGGAGCACTGTGATG
>JADRCH010000032.1:818896-841496 GCA_019843965.1 Rhynchomys soricoides | reverse complement strand
GAGGAGCACTGTGATGAGACAATGGAGCACTGTGATGACACAGAGGAACACTGTGATGAGACAATGGAGCACTGTGATGAGACAATGGAGCACTATGATGAGACAAAGGAGCACTGTGATGAAACAATGGAGAACTGTGATAACACAATGGAGAACTGTGATGAGACAATGGAGAACTGTGATGAGACAATGGAGCACTGTGATGACACAGTGGAGCACTGTGATGAGACAATGGATCACTATGATGAGACAAAGGAGCATCATAGTGCTCCTTTGTGATGAAACAATGGAGAACCGTGATGATACAATGGAAAACTGTGATGACACAATGGAGAACTGTGATGACACAATGGAAAAACTATAAGGAGACAATGGAGCACTGTGATGAAACAATGGAGCACTGCGATGAGATAATAGAGCACTATGATGAGATAGTACAGTACTGTGATGACACAGTGCAGCACTGTGATGTGACAATGGAGTACTGTGATGAGACAATGGAACACTGTGATGACACAATGGAGAACTGTAATGACACAATGGAGAACTGTGATGAGACAGTGGAGCACTGTGATGACACAATGGAGCACTGTGATGACACAATGGAGCACTGTGAGCAGACACTAGAGCACTGTGATAATGGAACATTGTTACGGAACAGTGGGACCCTGTGATGGCACAAGGAAGACTGATGAGAGAGTAGAGCTGCGTGATGAGGTAATGGCGTGCCGTGAAAGGACAGCAGAACATTTTGATGACAGCAGAGCACTGTGAACACCCAGTGGAAACCACTGAGGGAATACTGGAGCACTCTGGTTGGTCAATGGAGCACTGTGATGTAATAGTGGGGTACTGGTTTTAGAGCCAAATCATCTTGTGAGGAACATTAGTAGAGCACTGTTTTAGGACAGTGGAACATTTTGATGGCATGTCAAAGCACTGTGATAGCACTCTGAAGCTTTGCTTTGGTATGATGGACCATATGACGGGCCAATGGAGTATTGTCCTGGGGCAGTGGAGCACTGTGAGAGGATAATGGAACAATGTAGGACTGTGATGGAACAATGGAGCCCTGTGAGGACATAATGGAGTACTACATGGAATGATAAGTATTGTGAGGAGACAATGAAGTACTTTAATAGGATACTGGAGCACAGTCCCATTTCTAGGTTTCTGTCCTCAAAAGATAACAATGATGTCTAGGGCTGGAGAGACAGCTAAGTGGGTAAAAGTGCTTGTCATACGAATTTGAAGACTTGAGTTTGATCCCTAGAATCCATGTAAAAAGGCTGGACGTGGTGGCACGTATCTGTAAACTCAGCATTCGTAAGGCAGGATGGTAGGTGGAGACAGAAGGAACAGGAAGCCTGGGACCAGCCAGTCAGGTGTAGGCAGTTCAGTCCCAGAAACAAGAGACCTTGACTTAGAAAAGGTAGAAGGAGAGAATCAAGTCCTCATAGTTGTTCTTCGACTTGTACACATGGCTCTGGCATCTATGCACCCCTTATAAATGAGAACCAAAGGAAAATGATGTCTGTATAAACAGCTACATGGAGTATCACATTGGTTTTATTCAGAACAGACATCCTGCTATTGAGGGACATCATAAAATCCATACCTTAAGTCTAATCACTAGTGAAGAAAGCATAAAAACTAAATGCTGAAATTCTACCCATTGGAGGCTACACAGGATGCGACAGAAAGAAAAGAATGAACAATGACTTGGACTGTAGGCACCTTCCTGGTATAATGGAAACAGCCCCCAGAGTATACTGGTGTGCACACAAGTGTGAACACTTGATAAACCTTATTGACCTCTAAACTTTTAAAGATTTACTTAGTTTAATTTTATGTGTGTGTGTTTTGCCAGCATGTACGTCTGTGCACTATATGCATGTAGCATCCAGAGAGGCCAGAAGAAGGAGGAGGATTCCTTAGAACTGGAGTTACAGTAGGTTGTGAGCAACAATGCAGGTGCTGGGAGTCGAGCCCAAGTCCTCTGGAACAGCAGCCATTGAGCCATCTTTCTAGGCCCTAGCTATCTATTTTTAAAGAATAAATTTCATGTTATGTAAGTTGTAAGTTAACAATTTACACTTAATAATCAATATATATATATATACGTATATATATTGATATATATATATATATATATACACGTATATATATATATATTCTGATAGATATCAGAACTGTGGGCTGAAGGGATGATTCAGTGCTTAGGATCACTAGTAAGTGGTCTTGCAGAGGACCCAGATTCGACTCCTGGAGCCTATGCTAGGCAGCTCACAACCATCTGTACCTCTGCTTCCAGGGACTTAATGCCTATGGCCTCTGGGAGCACATGCATGGACATGGTTCATATGAACGCATGCAGACACACATAAAACGCATGAGAAACAATCTTACAGCCAAGTGTGGTGCTGCACACCTTTAATCCCAGCACTCCGGAGGCAGAAGTCAGTGGATCTCTGTGAGCTCCACACCAGCCTGGTCTGTGTACCAGGTCTGTATATCCAGGCCAGTGGAGGCTCCATAGTGAGACCCTTAGTAACCACACAACAGAAAACAAACCAAACCAACGCAAAAGGATTGAGAGAAATCACACTCAGTATTTACAAATACTGCCACACTCGTCAAAACAGAATCACACAATAAGTTTATTGGATAGTCACACAGACTCACGAACTCCCAACACTATTTAAATGGAATGTGAGTATATCTAACTCTTTAAACTCCATAATACAAAAGAAGACGATTGTCTCAATCTTTAAAAGGATTATGTGCAGGAATCATGAAGAGAAAGCAATCCAAAAACTGATAAAGACAACCATCTGTACATTCCGTAAGTTAAGGTGTACATGGGAAACTATATAAAGTAGTGGTTTTTCCATACACTTTGGTTTTTCCATAATAATTAAAAAAGACAGTGACATAGTATATTAGTACCCTATCGGACTAATTAAAACACTTTGAAAACTTTTTATGATGACAAATACGTAACGCCCAACAAGGAGTACCTTGGCAATTGCGGTCTGTTTAAACATGCGTGTTATCAACCCCATAACTGTCTCCGTGGCACCAGAATTTGGAGCTCTCATTAATTTCTGCCATTCTTCAAAGCTGGCACTCAGTTCCTGTGTGGGAAGGATTAGCTTTGTTTAAGATACAGCATCAGGAACAGAACAATTAATCCAATCATGAATCAGGTCCTACTTCTCCCTTCTCTGTATTAAAAGCTATAAAAAGAAACTCCCATAGATACCAAAGTGCTCATTTAAAACCACATGTCTGTGCCAATGACAAAAGCCAGTGACAAGTTATGTCACATCATAAGTCAAACAACTGAAGCTTCCTCTTGAAAAAGTGCATAAAGTGAAAAAAAAATCTGAACACATCAGAAAACAGGATTGTGAAAACTTATTTTGTAATAAGATATATTATTTAAACAAGCATAAGGATGAGAAATATTAGTTACATAAATTATAATATGGTCATAAATTATTTTATTTTTCTCTCTAATGTTAAAATAGCAGATAAAAAAAATTTCATTCTTATCTTAGAAATACTGCAGCACCCAATGATTACAAGACACTTATTTGACTTCTAAGATTTAACAGCACAAACTGCTTCTCCACTCAGTCACGCCCAGATGGAAGTTTCAGAGACTGTACAGGTACTATATGTAAATATAGCTAAGGTTAGGGAAAATAAACATTTGACTTTCAGATGTGTTAAATATTACAGCCTGAAACGTTATCAAAGGATTTCAGATTTCAAAAATAGAGCTACATTCAAGTTATTTTATAATACAGCTATTTGTACTTAAATCGTCATGTGTGTGATGTATGTATGTGTACATGCATTCATGCACTCTATAGCTGATGTGGCGGGTGGGGGGGCGTATCAAGGACAACCTAGCCTGCTGTTCTTGACTCCCCCCTTGTTTGCGCCAGGGTCTGCTACTGTTCCCTCCTATGGTCTGAAAAGCTTCTGGGGATTTGTGTCTCTGTTCCCATCTCATCTGAGCAGGACTGGAATTGCAGATGCACACATTATGGTACCAGTTTTACTTGGGTTCTGACATGCCCAAGTCAAGTCCTCACACTTGCATGGCAAGTACATCACCAATGGAGCCACGGACACAGCCCCAGCTTCACAAAGACAGACAGACACACACACACACACACACGACAGATACACACACATACTTATGGATTTACATTATAGACACCATGAATCTTTAATACTAAATAGTTTTTAAAGTCCTAGTGATTTTTCCTATATTCATCATAAACTTTTTAAATCACTAGGAGCTGTACCTGTTCACATATTTGATAATTAAAATTAAAATCTTGTGCTTTTCTTGAGATGCTATAAAACGAACAGCTGTTCTACAAATCAAAGCCGTTTTAAGAAAGCATGCTTTTCTGTGAAGTATAATGTCCAGTCTTTAACAGCATGATTCGCAATAAAGCGAGCCTCTCACTAAAGCTAGGCTCTCACCTTGACGGCTGCCGGTGGGAGGTCAAAGGGAATGCGCTGTCTGACTTTCGGGGGCAGCTGGCTTAAAACTTCACCTTTCAGTCTTCTGATCATTATGTCATTTAGTAGCTGGTGAAGTTCACTAAGGTTTGATGCCCCTCTACAATCCCACTGACGCCTTTTACCAAAGTATCTGTTAAGACAAAAACACAAACAGCACAGCTAAAGCTAAATGTTACATACAGTAGGAAATCCATGCATGCAGTATGTGATTCCCGTTAACAATAAGGAGCTAAAGGGCACCCTTTACTGATATTTCCGAATGAAAATCAGTCTCAGAAGCCAATCAAGGGGCCAGAGAGACGGTTCAGTGGTTAAGAGCTCACTGCTCTTGCGATGGACTTCAGTTTGGATCCTAGCAAGCACTCACAACATTTGTAACTCAAGTCCTAGGAGATCTGGAGGCCGTTGAAGGGATCCCCTCACTTTAAAAACAAAACTAAAGAGAGAGGGGGGGGGGGCTACCTAAAGCAGTATGCGGACTCAAAATTGCTATATTGCAAGTCCACTACTCAAGGAACCAAGTCAGGGATCACTAGGCAGGCATTCTACCACTGAGCCACACCCAGCCTGATATATTTTCATGCCGTTGAAATATTTTGCTTCCTCTAATGTTTGTATACTAATACTTAAAGATCTGTATACATATTAAACAGGGAACATGCTAGGTGGTAGTGGCACACACCTTTAGTCCCAGCACTTGGACAGTGGATTTCTGATTCCAGGCCAGCCTGGTCTACAGAACAAGTTCCAGGAAAGCCAGAGCTACACAGAGAAACCTTGTCTTGAAAAAAACAAAACAAAACACTGGGAAAATGCTTGCCAATAACTGATTCTGTCACACATTTTCTCCATTTACCACAGTAAGTACATTTGACCACATCATTAACAAAAGAAACCTAAGACTCCAAACTGCCAAATGTAGAAGTAAGTTGGAAGGGCTCTTTATAGTGTGTGTGTTGTTGTTTTTTTTAAAATTTAGATTTATTTACTTTATTTATATGAGTACACTGTAGCTGTCTTCATGCACACCAGAAGAGGGCATCGGATACTATTATAGATGGTTGTGAGTCACCATGTGGTTCCTGGGAATTGAACTCAGGACCTCTGGGAGAGCAGTCAGTGCTCTAAACCACTGAGCCATCTCTCCAGCCCCTGGAAGGGCTCTCTAATTTTGTTTTTAGAATGAAATGTCTGAATTAAAATGGACTCTTAGCATGCTATCTGATCCCAGGACACGTTCTGTAGGTGTGCAAAAAGCTAGCTGGATGTTCACTGATGAGACTGTAGAGGACCAACATTAGTGTTTCAGAGGGCAGATGTCTGAGAATTTTTGTTTGTTTTGTTTGTGATTCTAGGGATTGAACACAGGGCCTCACACATGCTAGGCAAGTCTGCCCTCAGCCTGAGGTTTGAGCCATCTACCATTAGACGCCACAGCACAGTGTTAAGTGTTATGGGAGGCTTCCTGGGTGTTTTACCTCTAGGTGTTTGCCATAAGCCCTCTGCTCGGCATGCCGAAGCATGGATCACCAAGCGTGTTTCTCACTACAGCCTCCCTCCACTACACCTCCTTGCAGCAGACACTCAGAAGCCTCTAGCGAACACTGGAGGCTTGGGAAGTAGGGTGGGGTAGATCGGGAGGAGTTAGGGCATATGTTGTATGCACATACGAAATTCTCAAAGAACCAAACTATTCCATTAAAGAGGGTGGGGCTTATCCAATACCACCACAGTAAAGGTAGTTCGAGGCCAGAGAGAAGTTCCAGGCAAGTAAGGGCTGGAAAGGGAGACCCTGTCTTAAAACAGTAAGTATTCTTAACCTGAGATTTGGGAAGAGAGGGGAAATGATGAACAGGCACTAGAAGAGCCACTGCCCATCAACAACCGACTGTTTGCCATTGCATTTGATAGTGATTACATATATATAACTTTTTAAAATTCATACTTATTTCTTTGGGAGGGGACACATAAGCCATGGCGCTTGTGTGGAGGTCAGACAGCAATGTGTGGGTCAGTTATCCCTTCCTACATGTGAATTCCTTACCTGCTTAGACACCACACCAGCCCAACTCTTCTATTTTACAAAACAGCCCTGATGAAACACAATGTACACTCCCATACAATACACTCCAAATACACAATTCAATGGTTTTCATTACATGCATAGATTTAAAAATTTAACTACGACAGATATTTAGAATTTTTTTATCACCTTAAGAAGGTATCCCATGTCCTTGGTTGGGGATGTTGTTCAGTTGAACACTTGCCTGGCATATATAAGCCCTGGGTTCTAGCCCCTGCACCACATACATCTGGCATGATGGCACACACCTGTTAATACCAGCACTCAGGTGATGGAGGTAGAAAGATCAGAAGTTCAAGGTCATTCTTGTCTACATAATGAGTTTGAGGGTAGCCTGGGCTACATGAGCCACTTCTGGAAAAACAAAAAAAAAAAGAAAGAAAGAAAAGAAAAGGAAGGAAGGAAAAAAAGAGAAAGAACTCACCCCATACTCAAAACAAAGCTACTTAACTGTCCTTTTTTTTTGAGATGGGCTCTCTACTGAGTCCTGGCTATCCTGTGCTTGAGGGTGTGGCTGCCATGCCCAGGGTTCTTGTCCACTTTTTGTTCCTGTCAAGTTGCCTGCTGACTCTTATTTTGAGTGGAACTACCCTAGATGCTCCTTTATGGCTTCCTTCACTAAACACTGGTTTTAAAAATCCCTTTGTGCAGCAGCATTAACGTATCTTTCACCCCTTTTAGTGGCTAAATAAAATTCCACTGTACGAACAGACCACAAGTGTTTTTAGCCATTTTCTCACTGATGGACATCTGGTTTCTTCTTAAGTTTTGTATTTTACAGATAAAGCTGCTCTAAGCATCTAGGAAAAGTCTGTGCGAGTCATACACTTCCATTTCTCTTGGGTACATGCTAGGCATGGAATGACTAAAACAGTAACTCTGTTTAATTCCTGAAGGAATGACTAGGTTTTGAAAGCAATTTACACAGCTATCAACAGTGTAGGAAGGTAGCCAGCAGTGGTATACAAGAATTACAAATTCTCCACATTCTGTCTGTCCTTGTCATCTGGTTTTCTGTGCCTTGCCAAGTATAGAGTATCTCTCTTGTAGTTGTGAATTGTATTCTCTGGTGGCTGGTAGAAAGCATCTTAAGATATGTTTGATGGTAATTAAATATCATTTACTGAGGAATGTCTATTCAAATCATTTGCCCATTTCAATTGAGTTGGCTTTAGCACTGAGCTCTAAGAGCTATCCACATATTAAACACATGTCCTCTATCAAGTACACAATTTGCAAATATTTTTCCCACTCTGTGGGTAATCTTTTCAAGGTACCCTGGCTGGCCTCAAACTTTCGACCCTCCTGCCCTAGCCACCTAAGCACTGGAACGATCAGCATGTATAACCATGCCCAGTTCAATTTCTCGATGGTATCTCAATAAGTTCTGAAAATATTAATTTTGATAGAACAGACTTCATCCAGTTGTTCTTCCATTGTCCCTGATGTCAGCATCCTAGCTAGGAATGCCTACATAATTTCAAAGTATGAAGACGTATCATGATGCTGTTCGGTAAGGTCTTCTATCTAGGTGCTGATTTTGCATTCAGTTCTTTGAAGTTTCTGGAATGAATTTTTATATATGATGTATATATCCTAGTTTTCAAATAGCTATTAAGTTGTCCCAGAATGTCACTACATGAATATCTTTTTATTCTCCCCCACTCCCATACCTTGATTTTTTTCAAGACAAGGTTTCTCTGTGTAGCCCCGCCTGTCCTGGAACTTACTCTGTAGACCAGGTTTGCTTTGAACTCACAGAGATCTTCCTGTATCTGTGCACACACTGCCGCCCCCTGTGTAGGGAGTAAAGGTATGCACCACGACCACCCGGCTAAAAGTCCATTTACTACAAATGGATGGGTGGGCTTCTGGGCTCTTCTATTCCACTGATAGAGGTATCTGTTCTTTCTTCAACATTTTCTTTACATTTATTTATTTTGGATATGGTGCAGTACATGTGGAAGTCAGACAACCAGCTGTGAGTCACTTCATTCCTTACACCAGGTGGAACCTGGGGATCAAAGTCCAGTCATCAGGTTTGGCGGCACGTACCTTCACCATGAGTCACCTTGCTAGCGCTAGATATCTATTCTTGCATAACTACCATATTGTCATGATTTAACAGAGCCTTCTAGCCAATTTTTCGTTTTGATGTTGAGGTTATCCTGGGTCCCTTAAAATTCCATACAAAATGAAGCCTGTTGTGGTCTAATCCCCACCCTCAGGAGGCACAGGCAGGCAGATCTTTGAGTTTGAGGTCAGCCTGGTCTACACAGCAAGTTTCCAGACAGAAAGGGCTATACAGAGAAACCCTGTTTCAACAAAACAAGACAAAACAAACAAAAATCCATATAAAATCAACTTGTAAAAAGACATTGGTCCCAGTGCTGAGGAGGAAGAGGCAGATTTACTGCAATTGTGAGGCCACCTAGTCTACATAGTGAGTTTTAGCCTAGTCAGGACAACATAGACCTCGTCTCAAAAAACAAAAAAAAAAAAGTAAAAGAAATAAGGCAATAGTCTGCAGGGCATGGTGACCGACTGGTGACCGACTGGATATGGGCAGCGAGGTATAAACTTTCCAGGCATAAGTAATTAGACTGTCCGAGCATTTTTATTTTTAACCATCTATCTATCTGTCTATCTAATCTATATCTTTGTTTATGTGCGTGCGTGCCTGCGTGCGTGAGTGCGTGTGCGTGTGCGTGTGCGTGTGTGTGTGTGTGTGTGTGTGTGTGTGTGTGTATACACACATGGAGCACACATAGAAATCTAGAAATCAGAGGTCAACTTTTGGGAGTTGGTTCTCTCCTTCACCTTTATGTGGGTTCCAGGAATCAAACTCAGATTGTTAAGACTGTGTGGCAGACACTTTAGCTATTGAGCCATCTCATAAGTCCATAGGTGCATGTTTAAAAACCCAGTCCGGAAACACCATTCTTAGCAAGTGTCTTATCAGTTTCACAGAGTAGACGGTACCCATCAAATGCCACTAACTAGGGGAAGTGAGCTCTCAGTTTATTACCTTATAATTTCCTTTTTTCAGATACACTTCTGTACTCATGATCGTGAGGCTAAGCACCTTGTTCCAGTTGACATCTTTGCTTGTCATTTAGTTTTGATGTTAAGACATCCTGTGCTCCAGCCAACCTGATTAGAGAATTTTTCCTCGCACCAAAAAAGTGTCTTTTTGCAGCAGCAGAGACCATTACTGAAAGCCAGAATGGGTGAAAATGCAGAGAATAACTGACTGTGGGGTGGCCAGCCTCAACTCTTACGTTTACAACACAACCCCAACACCTCAGAGGGCTTGGAACAATTGGGAGAGACAGATGACCAGGAATTCTGTAAGACTGTGTCTTCTGTATATGACAAAGAAACTACACCCACGAAACCTCAACAGTATAGCTGCTCAAACAAGATCCAAACAATGATAGAGCCACAGACACACCAAAGTGGATGGGGGAAAGCTCACCAGGCCCTATCCCTAGATGGAGAACGACAGACACTAAGCAATGCTGAGTGAGGGAGAGCTAGTCCTCCCCAGGGAGGCGCCCCTAAACGATTATTTAATACCCAGTGGTCAGCCCTGTAAACACACACATACAGCTAACATTGTATGGACTGAGGAGGTTGTACTCATAGTTAGGAATACACACACACAGCAAGAATTAAAGAAAAAGAGGCCATGAGTTTGGGGGGGGAGGAGGGTGGTGGTAGATGGGAGGTAATGGACGGAGAAAGGGGAAGGAAGAAATGATGTAATTAGAAACTCAAAAATAATAAAATTATAATAAAAATCATTATATAAAAAAATGCTTTTTCTTTTCTGTCTTTGTTGTTGTTGTTGTTTGTTTTTTTTTTTTAATTTTTTTGAGACAGGGTTTCTCAGTGTATTCTTGGTTATCCTAGAACTTACTGTGTAGACCAGGCTGGCCTTGTACTCATGGAGAACTATCTGCTACTGCCTCCTGAGTACCGAGATTAAAGATGTGTATCACCACTGCCTGGTGGGGACATTGCTTCTTTTTTTTTTTTTTAAGATTTATTTAATTTATGAGTACACTGTCACTGTCTTCAGACACACCAGAAGAGGGCATCAGATCCCATTACAGATGGTTGTGAGCCACCATGTGGTTGCTGGGAATTGAACTCAGGACCTCTGGAAGAGCAGTCAGTGCTCTTAACCGCTGAGCCATCTCTCCAGCCTCGGGACAATGCTTCTTAAGAGATGACTTTTAACTCCCTGTTATAGCCTTGTTTTTCTTGTTTTCATGAGACTCTAAAGTCTACCGCTGGCATCCAACTTTCACAGCTAACATCTTGTCTTGAACCAGCTCTTTCTGTAACACTAAAAACTTCTGTGCCTGGAGGCTGAGAGAAGGCTTAATACAGGAAAGAGTTTCTGCTTTTGCAGACGACACGAGTTCAGTCACCTATGACTGTTGTAACTACAGTTCCAGGGAATCACCCCAAAGGGACCATGATCTCCTTCCTGCTCTCATACCTTCCTTGCCCATGCTGGTTTCTGAGTCTTCCCAGGGTAACTAAACCTCTTTGTCTTTCAGGCCCTAGACAGATCTATCTTAAGTTGATACAAAGCTCCCAAATGAGACCGCTCTGACTCTAGGCATACTTCTGGCCTGTACCACATTGCTGTGGAAATACACCACTGTGAGCACTGGCTCCACTACTAATCTGTTTATGATCTCAAATGCCTACTCAGCACTGCTAATAAGCCTGTGGTACTAACCTCACTGTCTCAGTTCCCATCCTGCAGAAGTTCAGACCATGGCAACTTTCAAATTTTTAACCCTCTACTCCTTCATTTCTTTGAACATATCAGCTGTCTCTCATAAGAAAATGTCCTGAGATGCTAGCTCCCACAAGCCCTGTCACCCTAGAGCCTACGGTATATGTCCAATAATATGCCACTTGTCGATGCAAACTCCCTCCCATCTCTGAAACCACACTACAATCTCAATAACACAACTATAAAAAGAGGATACAAATATTATGTAGAAAAATGGTCAAAATTATAAAGGAGAAAACCGCTAATGTTTTTAATAAAATAATCTTTTTTCCAAAAAAAATAAATTTGCTTACTCTTCTAATAGTTTTAGACCATGTGAAAATACAGTCCTAAAAACAACAAAGAAACTTGTGAATCTGATCACACATGACCGCCCCACACTTTGCAACTTCACAGTGCGGAGGCTGAATAAAGAGGTGGAGAACACAGTTAAATGGGTGCAGAGGCGTAGATTAGGGTGATGAAATGTGCTACAAATGAAAAGCTTTACAACATACAAACGTATCTAAAGCTACAAAACTATATACTTAAAATGGTAGAATAGTAAATTTTTTTACATATTTCTATAGCAAACCAATACCTGCAAAAGACGCAGAGAAGGGGAAGCCACCCACAATGTCTTCCTATTACATGCTGATGAACAAGACGGTAATTTGACGCCTATCTAGCTCTTTCTTTAACTCCTGACTACCTGTTTTTGTCTAGAGACCTCAGTTTAGCCTTGGAATATTCAGCTGAATATTTAGTTCCTCCAGGGCATAGTAGTCTTGTTCTGATATTAGCACATGTAATTCTCACTTCCTGAAAAGGAGCTTCCGAGCTGTCTTGACTGGCTCACTCTGACACACGCAGCCATCACACCTTCCCTTTCCTCTCCCATCCACCCATGACGTTCATCAAAACTATAATTGCCTGGTTAGTTCCGGACTTGACAGTTCAGTGAAAGCTTGAATCAGTTTGATCCCTAGAGCATGATGGCGTATTCATTTTGGCTGAAGGTATGTCTATGCAGCACAAGTATGCCTGCTGTCTGCGGAGGCCCGAGGAGGATGTTGGATCCTTTGCAGAAGTTGGAAACTCTACAACTGAAGTTATACATGGTCATTAATTGTCATGTGGGTGCCAAGAATTGAACCCAGGTCCCCTGGGAGAGCATCCAGGATTTTTAACCACTAAGCCATCTCTCTAGCCTCCTAAAAATCATTTTTTGAATGAATGGATTAATTAAAAATCAAGCCAGAGGCAGTAGGTAGATGAAATGATCTCATATACCAACTCAGTATAGGATGACTCAAGATAAAGTCTTTCCAAACACAAATGCAGAATGTATATTACATCTTATTTAACTATTCCTCAAACATACCTTGAGTATTCAGTATATTAACTATTTATCCCAGATCTGAGCCACTTGTTCATGGAATAGACAGCCCTATATTTAGCCAGAGGAAGAACACTAAATGACACAGTGCTGGAGAATATGCAGAGATGAACATGACCCCGATTATGCTGATAGAAGACACAACACCTTGAGTATATAGTATCAATTAGCATTTCACCTTCTCAAGAAAATTTAGACAACTAATTCTCCTAAGTAGTAGAACTGGCATAGAATTTCATATGTTCCCACACTGAGGATTGAACCTAGAACCATATACATAAGACACAAGCACAATTTCCCCAGATCTTCCTGGGATAATTTAAGTTCTAAGAGCAATCTAAGAGAAGACAGACATGCCTTCCCAAAGCATATTTTTGTTTTTGGTTTGAGACAATGTCTCACTATGTAGCCCTGGCTGGCCAAGACTTCACTGTGCAGGCCAGAACAGCCTCACTCAGAGATCCACTGGTTTCTGCCTTCCCAGTGCTGGTATTAAAGGCCTGTGCTACAACACCTGGCTCACACTTAAGGACAGCTCCTGATGGATGATGCCCGGCTGGGTTATTCACAAGTCTTCCTTTTATAAGCACAGGAGTATTTATTAAAGTTGCCACTTCTAAAGTCTCTCATGTTGGCAATAAAAATGTGGAGAAATATATAGCAAGATACAGGGTAAGCGATTTAACTCAGGAAGGTGCACAACAGTCTGAATGGGCTTAACCTTCTCTCGCTTAACCAATGTTATTCACTGTGCATCATTCCCCAGATTTTATTGTATTTATAGCTGCCCGTAAATAGGACTCACTAGAGTGACTACCATGTGGCATTCTGAGTAAGGGTATCCTGGTTGAGTAATCTCTTTTCTCTGTGCCTCTCAAATCAAACAGGGTGTGTAGTATTTGGTTACTTACACCCTAACTTCATTTTTCAGATTACATTTGCATTAGCATGCTTCTTCAGGCCATTACGCAGGAATTTAATAAGCTTTTTAAAGACAAAGTGACATTCTTGATCGAGCACTTCACTTTATTTTGAATGCAGTATGACATTTTAAATATAAAATACAGGTCTAGGATGGAATAACGATCCACAATTTGCATTCTGTAAAATTATAGTGTGAAAATGACACCTTTCCAGAATAAAAACACTGTGGAAGAAAATATAGCCTCCCACAGCCTAACTTAAAATGCCAGGAAATGCCTGGATCTGAACCAAAGCTTACGGGACCACAGTGCTTTCAAGGTAAAGAAATAAAGGATTAGACAGACGTCAGAAATGGATGCAGAAGAAAACATCTTCAAAGTGAGATGGAGATGGTGCAGCCCTTACAAACACATAAGGCTCTTGCAGAGGATCTAAGTTCGGCTACCAGCACCGATGTTGGCTGGCTAACACTCCAAAATCCAGAAGATCTGACTTCCCCATTCTGGTCTCCATGGCTACCTGCACTTACAAGTGCATATACCTATCCACAGACATTCAGACGTTCACACAATTAGAAAGTAAGAAAATGCCATTGAGAAGCACAATGTTGATCTTGAAATGACTAGCAAGCAGAAAACAGAAGATAGCCTTCGCCATCACACATTTCACAGAGACGAAATACTTCTCTTTGAAATACTATTTATACTCATAAGTATATGACAGATACTAATCAAAAACAGGCCGTAGGACAGACATGCAAGTTAGACATCTTGCCTGAGATTTCAAAAACTCAGGCACAGTTTTGCTCTCTGCCTCCAGCTGGTGGATCAGGTGTAGATGTAAGCTTTCAGCTACTGCTGTGGCTCATACCTGCCTGCCTGCCTGCCTGCCTGCCTGCCTGCCTGCTAGCTTGCTCCCACCATGATAGTCACAGACTCACCCTTGAATACTGTCAGCAAGCCCTTAATTAAACAATGGTAATGGTGCCTCTTCACAGCAATAGAACAGTAACTAAGACATCACTGACACCCCACACAGTCAAATGAGAAGCAGCATACCACACCTTCATGCACACACCCATCTCAAGAACAGACACATTTTCTTTCAGCCTTGACAAGGACTCATGTAGGCAAGTCTAGTCTCTAATAATTCTACTGCTTTACTCCCCAAGTGCTGGCATTAAAGGCACGTGCTGCCATGCCTAAGGACTTCGTTTACTTCATACATAGGCTGCCCAGACAAGGTTTAACTTTAAGAAATTCTTCCACAGGTGCACCAAGTTTGAAAGCCACAGGCATAAGGAATGGCTAACAGTGATTGATGTTTACAGTTTTAGATATGTCCCGATAAAGGCTTATGGAGAATAGTTATCTTACCTGATATGTGCACTGCAGTATCTTTTAGCATACTCGATCCAAGTTCCAAACTTCTGTGGGAAAAGAGCCTCAATCTGCATGAAAAGCTATAACAATACAGAAGTCCTCAATAGATTACAATATTCTCAAGTAAGTTATTATGATAAAAGAATTTAATAAAAATAGAAACAGGAATAAAAGCAAAAGTACTTCTTCCTCAAGGCCGTCAAGGCCTTCCTTTGTTGCTCCACACTAACCATTCTTCAGGGAAAACAATTATCTGTTTCTACATATGACATATATATGCACATATACACACTCACACTTCAGAAAGGATTTCTCTCCAGCCCCTGTATATATACTTACATTCACATATGGACAATCATAATATTATGGTACAACTAAAATCTTATTGTAAAAATGTCATAGGCAACTTTTTCTTTTAATTTTAAGAGGTATATAAGCAGCTGGGCAGTGGTGGCGCACGCCTTTAATCCCAGCACTTGGGAGGCAGAGACAGGTGGATTTCTGAGTTCAAGGCCAGCCTGGTCTACAGAGTGAGTTCCAGGACAGCCAGGACTACACAGAGAAACCCTGTTGCAAAAAAACAAAAAAGAAAGAAAGAAAGAAAGTAGGTATAGAAGCAATATTCTATAATAATAAAGAAATCTTAAAAGGATAAATAACCATCTATTATTGTATATACGTGATAAAAGACTCAAACAAATGCCTGACAGTGAATGAATAGGCTGTCCCTGTCTTTTATGCAGTTATAAATATTAGTGATTTAGCAATTATATTTGTGTATCTATGCTATACATGAGTACTAGTGATCTGTTTATCTATCTATCTATCCATCCATTTACATGTATTTGTTTGAAATGGGGTATTTATGTAGCCATTATGTACCGGGCTGGCCTCAAACATCCACCCTCCTGCCTTTACTTCCTGACTTCTGGGATTAATGGATGAGTTTTATATGATGTAACATTAGAGATGGAATAGCTGGTGTGAGGGGTAAAGCTCAGGGCCCCAGGCATGGGGGGCAATTGCTGTACCACTAAATTTAGCCTCAGGTGCATGGAACATGGTTTTTTTTCTCTTTTGACATATATATCTCTGTGTGTGCTGTGCATGTTCATGTGGAGGCTTCTAACATCGGTGTCTTTTTAAAATCATTTTGCACTTTACAAATTGATGCAGAGTCTCTCACTGAACTTGTATTTCTGCTGGTCTGGCTAGCCAGATTGTTGGGGGGTTCTTCGTCTCTTCCTGCTACACTGGGATTATAGCCTGCTGCCACAACTGCCTGGCTTTTATGCAGGGTCATGGGAATTGAACTCCAGGCTGGCTTCACATTTGCGCACTGAGTATTGTACCCGCTGACCTATCTTCCCAGCCTAGATGAATACTTTGAATATTAAGTAAGTTTGCCACTTGGGCCAACAGTATCATTACGATGTTTCTCATTTCCTGACTCTGAGAGGCTAAACACAAAAACATATGTCATGTTTAATAGGCTCTTGAATAAATGGTTTTATTGATATGATTAATATAACATAAAGTTCACTCTTCGAGTATGAAACTCAGTGGCTTTTAGCACAGTCACAAAGTTATACATCAACGACTATTATTTACACAACGTTGTTACCATCTTAAAAAGAAACCCACCTCCATTAGTAGTCAAAGCCCTCTTCCCTTCCTACCAGATCCTGGCAAGCACTAGCTATTTTCCACTTTCATAAATTTTTCTATTCCTAGTACTTCATATTAAAGGAATCATCCACAATACCGTCCTGTGCTTTGTGCACCTGTGTTAACATGAAAGCAAAGATTTTCAATCAACAACCCATATTCCCAGCTAGAAAGGGAAGAACAAGCTAAATTATAAGGCAAGCACCAAAGGAAAAAAACACTATAAGCGTTTTGATGAGACTAAAATAGAAAATAGAGAAAATCTACAAACCCAAGTCAGTTGTTAGAACAATCAATAACACTGACTAACCTTTAGTTAGTTAAGGGATGAAAGGAAAGCTTACTAAAATTAGGAATACATGAGGATGTATCACCACCATTCATAGAGTTACCAAGTATTAGAGAATGATACTATAAACAACAGCTTGCCAATAAACCAGATTCCTTAGATCAAATGCTCAAAAAGAACTAAGAGTGGCTGAAAAAGACACGCTGAACATGAGAATGTTCCTAGATTAATTCCTCTAGTCTAACTAGATACCTCACCTGGCCTATGACGGTCCTTAGTTTGTCTCTACTTTCCAAAGTGTAGCTACCGAAGTGAAAAAGAACTACAGAAAAGTTCTGCAGTGCAATATAAACAGATCTCTGGAAGGCGCTCACTGGCCAGCTAGCCCAGGGAAATTGGGAACTCCAGGATCAGTGCAAGAACCTGCCTCAAAATATGAGAAAGATAGTAGGTATTATCAAACTCTGGCCTTTGCAAGTGCAGGATATTCTCTCTCTCTCTCTCTCTCTCTCTCTCTCTCTCTCTCTCTAACACACACACACACACACACACACACACACACACACACACACATAAACACATATATAAATGTAACTCTTATTCCCCTGTAGTAATTGTTGTCTCCAAGGCTTACTGCCTCCATCTGCTAACCTAGGTTTAGTCCTGGAAGCTTCTAGCTTCTGTATAATCTAATCTAGGCCTACAATGTCTTCACCCTCTGAGAGTTGCTACTGAATAAGCTCACCCCTTTCTAGTCCTTTCTGATCTCTGAGTTGCTGGTTCAATTCAGTTATTCTGGTTCAAACTCCTCTCCAAACTGACTGATTCACACTGGCTCCTCTCAGCTTCTGACTGAATTTCCCTGCTTGGTCTCAAACTAACTCTAGATCAAGTTTTAATCTTCTGTCTTCTTCTCATTCTCTGGCTCATTCTGTTTTAACCTGTGTCTAGCTTGTTCTCTCTGCAACCTGTCTCTCTAAAACTGTCCCAGTAAAGCTGTCTCTTCTCTCTTAAATCAGCTCTCTTTCCTCTCTGTTCTCCTGTCAGTTGGGCATATCCTACTCTGTCAAATCTTTATCCGATTCATCATTTTGTCTGCCACTCAACTAGACATCACTTCCAAACATGGTTAATTCCTTCCACAAACTAACTTTACATCCATTGTTTGGGATCGAAGGTGTGTACTAAGTGTATGTGTATGCATTCTAGTCAGAGTAGTGACATTGCTGGGTTAAAATCACACACACACACACACACACACACGATCAAATTTCAACTTTAAGCTGTTTTTACATAAACTAGATAAAGTAAGTAACAAAAAAGCCTCATGCGATGTGAACAGCATTACAAATACAGATGAAATAAAGAGATAACCTGGATTAAAGCACACTTTTAATCCTACCACTCAAAAGAAAGAAGTAGGCAGATTGATGTGAGTTTGAGGCCAACCAGAGCTACATAATAATACCTTGGGTCAAAACAAACAAGCAAGCAAATAAAAGAAAGAAAAGAGAAGAAAAGAAAAGAAAGAAAAAGAAACCATATAGAAAAGATAAAACTATTTTAACCATGCTTGTAAGTATGGCTAAGACTTAAAAATAGGCAGATTTTTAAAAGCCCAGTCATAATAAAATATTGTTTAATCATTAATAGAAGTTTCCAGAGCACTCTTCTGGCATTTGAGGCATCTGACTTTAAAAATTGCCAAGCAGAAGACAGATTGAGTTTTCCTATTACTTAAAGCACAGCAATCCTAGTACCTCCTCAGGCCTTCCCAGAGCTGGGGTTCCTGTAAGAAGAATGGCTCTTCTGGCCTTCTGCACCATGGGCAGGAGAATCTTGCTGCGGGCAGCAGTTCTGGATTTCATGTAGTGTGATTCGTCCACTATCACGACCCCGAAGTTCTGACTGTTCAGTGCATCCAGCAAAGTCTTTGCATCTGTGGTTAAGAGACCGTAGCCCAGAACTGTCACTCTGCTGCTCGGTATTCTCCTAGAAAAGAAAATCCTCCTGCTTAAAAAATGTCTCAGCAATAAATAGATCACAAAGAAAACAACACTCTTGGAAGAAAAAAGGAAAAGAGGTAAAAAAGAGGAAAAATAAGAGATGGTTCTTCGGCTAAACATTAACTATTCACAGAGTTCAGATTTTACAGTTCTCAAATATGTTAAGCCAAGACTTAGAATTCTGGTCAAATGGATAGGTTTTGGGAGATTTTGAGAACTAGAAAGCCACATTTTACTAGGACAAGAATGTTACTTAATAACAATATTTTCTACCATGCATTCATTTTCAACCTGGGTGCTGTTGGTATTTTGTCAGCACAGGACCTAACAGAGCTGTCCACCGTGACTTCCTGGACTTTCTCATCTCATCCGATATAGCCCTCAGGCATTGTAGAGCTGGGATGTTGTAAAAGGTTAGAAAGAAGAAGGACCCTCCCCATATACACAGGCCAGTGAGCTAAAATAAAGCGGCCCTTTGAGCCTTTGCTCTCTGTGATACACACATCTGAAAATGTCTTTAGTTTACTACTATGAACTGTTCCCATACACACTGTCTCAGTGAGAAACGGGTGAGGGAAGAAGATGCGTGTCACTTATCTTTACCCACAAATCACTTAGCTCCTAATGTAGAATGCAGCAAGGAGACAAGCTCTTCAATGTACCTCTTTTGAGCTTTCTATTATTACCAGTGGAATAATACAAGACAGACTTCATCTGCAACTTTATTTCTTTTGCATGTGTGCTTGTATACATGCAGGCACATGAATGTGTGAAGGCATGCCCCTGTTTATATGCATGTGGATGCCAGAGGGGGAAATGAAGTATCATCCTCCACCTCTTTCTAAGGCACGGTCTCTTGCTGAACCCAGAGCTCTCCAATTCGGCTAGTCTAGCTAGCCAGCTTGCTTACCCCCCACCCCCCACCCCCGTTTTTTCTCCCCAAGTCAAGGACTGGGGTTACTGGCAGGTTAACATGATAGCCCAGCTTTATGTCATATTCCTTTTCTACCTCTCTAATGCAGAAAATAAAGGTAGGCCACCATGCTCACCCACCGTTTACATTAGAGCTGGAGTTAGGAGTTCTTTACCCTCACTCCCGTTTTCTACCCTCCAGACAAGAAGGAAAAAGTCCTAACTCATGAGTGGCATCTGAAGGCTTGGCTTTATCTAATCAACACAGAGAAGTATGGTTTCCTGCATGTGCTCGGATAGCAGAAGAGCCTGCACAAGAAAGTATGGGCTTAGTATTAAGAGCTAACTAGGGTATCCTATGAGGACTATCCACCAGATATTGCTGTTGAAGGTCACTGCAGCATCGTGGTGGCTTCTATTCTGACACATCAGGACTGGGTGATAGTTCAGGACCAGCTGGCACTATGAGTAACCTCTATATGGAGTAAATATACACTGATGGAGTTTGGTATATATCCAAAACTGCTTCTTTAAGGATAGAGAAGACATCGAGTCATTTTTAGGCCCTTGGCTAACATCTTCCCAAAAGTGTACACTACTGGGTTGTGGTCCTACTGGGTTGTGGTCCTACCTAACATACCCCAAAGACTGCTGAAACAAAAGCCACCGCCACTAGTTAATCAGAGGACTGTTACTTCCTAAATAATAACAAAAAGATTATCTAATGATAAAAAGATGGCAGGGGATAGATTTTAAGAAAATGTAAATGTAGACATTTAAATAACAAATACCAACAAAAAAGTTAAGAAAGCCTTAAAAAGTCATATTCTCCGAATTTATGTCTTTTCAATTTTCTTTTTCTTTTTTCTTTTTCGTCTCTTCAGTTTTCTGGAGAAGGAGCCTATTCATAAGAATTGCCTACATTTTATTACAATAATGTAAAAAGGGCCTAAATTTTCTTGGATCCACACATCTAAATGCTAATGAATTGGGTCTCCAAGGTTAAGAGGTAAAACATCCTATGTCCCACATTCTTCATGAAAGCCAACGTTATCCTTAAACATTACTTATGTTCACAGTATTAGATAATACAGTTCAGGAAAATATTACCAAGGATGCTCTAAGAACTAACAGATACTTACTACTTATTTCTGGTAATGCGTTACTTTTAAAACCCAGAGAATGATAATTGTGTCATGCTCCCCACCCCCACACAGGGTTTCTCTGTGTAGCGTTGGCTGTCTTGGAACTTGCTCAGTAGACCAAGCTAGCCTCAAACTCAAAGATCTGCATGCATCTCCCTTCTGAGAGCTAGGATCAAAGACACATCCCCTTCTGATATAGTGTCTAACTAGGTAGCCTTTGCTGGACTGGAACTCACTATGAAAACCAGGCTGGCCTTGAACTCAGAGACTGCCTGCCTCTGCATCTCGAGTCCTGGGATTAAAGGTATGTGCTTTTGGAAACAAGAAGATTTACATCATTCAACTATATATTCAATACAATAACACTCAAATAGGTTGACTAAGTCCAGTGGCTATAAAGCAAAATAAAACAAATGAAAAAGTCAAAAATATTATAATATATTTTTAGAGCAAGAACTATAAATAATTATCAAACAATGCAAATGTTTTCAAGATTTAAAATATCAAAATTGTATATTAGCCTAATAAAATCAAACTTGTTAAATTGAGTCATACATAAGACTATCATATTACCAATCTGGAAGGAAAACTATGTCAGGATTGTTGATAAAAGCTTACACAATGTCTTGAAAAAGGAATGGAATTTATTTATGAACCATAAACTAATTCATTTTAAGTATATTTAAGGCACAGAGAAATAATTATACACTCCTTTAAAAGTATGCATATTTTACATTAACTTTAAAAGTATACCATAGGTAACCACATCACCCTCTTCTAATGATGGTGGTTGATATTTCATTCAAAGCATGAATAAAATGCATCAAGCCCCGAGTTTCAAAAAAGTCAAAAGCAAACCAAAATATGCGGACATATCTATTTTTTTTCTTTAAGACAAATCAGCTCTTCTTACCCAACGTCAGTTTTGTTCATGATGACATTGATTTCCTCTGGCTCCAGCTCTGGGATCCATTTTTCTAGTTCTTCTATCCAAGGGTATCTTACAGATGAAGGAACGACTATCAGCAGGGGCCACTCTTCTTTGTAGAAGTAAGCAATTGCAATTGCCTGGATTGTCTTTCCTAGACCCATCTAAACAGTGTATAAAACATACGTTACAAATAAGGCCTATATATCCTGAAAGAAATTATCAAACAGTAAAAAGTATTACATCAATATTATACCAATTATAGTTAATAAAAATTCAAGATTATTAAGAATGTTAAGCATCTAAACTATTCAAATAAATTTTTGTAATTACAATTAAAGATAGATGATCCCTAGATGTAAATATTGTTTTTCCTTCTTGAGACCATAAGGACAAATGATTTACCTATCTAGCAGAAAGTCATGTTACATAAAGTTAAAATAACTGTGAGCCATACACATTTTCCAAAGAATAAGATAGAGAGGTTGAGTTATCTAGACCGCAGCTAACTGATTTAGATA
>JADRCH010000032.1:803251-815678 GCA_019843965.1 Rhynchomys soricoides | reverse complement strand
TAGGTAGATAGGCCACGGACTGTGGAGATACGAGATCCAAGAACTGAAGGTGGATAGGCCACGGACTGTGGAGACCCTGTTACTACTATTCTTCAAAGTAGACATAGTGTTAACTTGGCAACACTTGGCACTAAATGGAATATTTCTACCTTACTCCCCTCTCAAAGGCTCAGGGGTCCTCAAAGAAGGGGAGAGATGGAAATATTCTAAGAGCCAGGCGTGGTAGACGACTACAATGAAGTTTCTGAACACACCAGTTGCATGTATGAGCATTCACCAAATTCTAACATGGGAGATCAGGTGGGCTTACCCCTAACTAAGGAGGGATTGACAATTAACAGCTTATCCTCCATGGCAGGCCCCACACCCAAAAGTATACAGTCAAAACAAATTTGACTGAACAGGCCTTAAGAAAGAAAAATGCCTAGAAATTGGGTGGGTAGAGATGAATCGGGCAGGATTAGGGGCGAGGGCTGAATATAATCAAAGTATACTGAATGAAATTCTCAAAGAATTAATAAAATATTTTTATATATGTATATAACATGCTCAGTAGGTAGAATGCTTGTCTAGAATGAGGGTTCATTCCACACCACTATATAGATTGGGCATGGTGGAACAAGCCTGTAATATACACTTATGAGGTAGAGGCTGGCAGATCAGAGTTCAAGATCATCCTAAGCTATACAGAAAGTTCAAGTCTAGCTTGGCCTAGAACCCTGCCTCAAAACAAGCAAATAAACAACGCACCTAAACAAAAATGAATAAGAAAACTAACAAGAATAATTCAATTAAAGTTACATTTACAACAACCAATCTTCAATATTATTGAGATAATTCGTGTGCTCTGCTTAATTTTTAATTTTTTTTTTTTTTCAAGAAAAAGACTACAGAGAATGGAATGTAGGAAGTGGAAGTGACGTTCGTGACCTGAGATATCATCAGTGCAGCAGTCCTTACTCGTTGGCATGACGTTTGTGACCTGGGGTGTTTGTGACCCGGGATATCACCAGTGCGACAGTCCTTACTTGTGCTGTACGGGAAGGCAGGCAGCCTGGAGCAGAGAAGCAGAAATGAGGACAGTATTACAGCTTTAAGTAGGTGGCACAAGAGTTAACGTCCAGCAGGACAGTCTGATGACCGTTCAGCTTCAAGCAGCACGATGCAACAGACAGAACAGCTAACTGCTTTTAATACTGAGGGGAGAGACAGTTGCAGATCAAGATGTCTTTGACCTAATCTTTTAAGGATAAAATTGAGGTAGCAGGCATAGTTGAAGTGGAAATTTCTGGATTCTTTGGAGCCTCAGTTGCGGCATGTAATGTTTTTCTGGAAACAGTCTCATGAGAGGATGTTTTGCTGAGAACAGACATGTGGTGTTTTTCTGTAAACTGCCCGGGAAAAGGGTATGTGATGTTTTGCTGGGGCAGTCAATTCAGAGAGCACGTGATGTTTGGAAGGAGTATAACCCAACAGACAATGGGTGATGCAGTGTGGTACTGGTTTGCCTTGCCAATCTTTGCTGGTCTTCGCTGACAACGCTGTGGTATTGCTTCACCTTGCCTCCTTTGCTGATTGTTTGTTGTGACTTCATAGAGAGAGACATGTACCAAGGAACTTCGAGTGATATTCTGCAGGCTTCTTGCTGCTTCAGTTGACTCAGTCCAATTGGCAGACCCTTGTGGTGTCCTCCGGATTGAACTGCCATTGTTGATTCAGGAATGGTGTTTGCTAGTGGATCAAGCTACTACTGCTGATTTGTGTGAACTGAACTGCTGATACCCTGGCAGCGTAGATTGGATTCGCTCCAAAGAACTATCTCTAAACAGGTCCACACCACCCTTTGCCCAATTAACCTTTCCTTTCCACCACCTCTGGTGGCCGTAGGGTATAAGGGAGTTAAAGGGTTAAGAACCGTTATTAAAGTAGATTTTGAAAAATCTGAGCCTGCACGTAGTAGTGCAGACTGAAGCAGGGAGGCTCTGAGTACGAAATCATTCTGGTCTACCGTATAATTTCAAAGACAGCCTGACTTACAAAGCCACTCCGATCTCAAGGACAGGGCAAACTTGTTCTAGAGAAAATTTGCTAACAGGAAGATGACTGGGTATGACTAAGTTTCATATCATCAGATACAAACGTTTAAATCGTGTGTAGAAATCAGTATATTGAGAATTTAAAACAACGTAACACTGAATTACAGAAATAACACAACATAAATTTGGTATATACAAATAACTATACTCAATAGGTAGCTCGGAACCCTCAGCTGTAACCAAATTTCAACCCTCCAACCAAACCCAAACAGAATGGAACCTTCCAGTGTTTCTTCACAACTTAAGACTGAATCACTATTAAGAATCAAAGCTGACTCAATGACAATACAGACATCTACATAAGAATTAACAGAATATATAAACTTTACCAGTACATTTAATCAGTGTTTTGAAATTAGTAAATCATTTAATTTAGAAAACTAATCTCAGGTTTTCTATTAAAATTAACAAGAACAATTAAACAACAATGATCTCAGTATAAAATTTTAGTTCCATTTTTAATACTGTGATTGCTTTTTTTATAGCAATCTTTAAACACCAACGATGCCAGCTACCGAGAACCTTCTGAATTTGGAAAAATTTCAAGTTTTAGAGTTAAAAGCAGTCGGTACCTCTTTAGTGTGGAAATGTGGGGGAGGTTGTTTTTAAACCAGACATCCTATCTGTCCTGGAAGGGAGCCCTGGGTAAACTACTTTAAGGACACAGGTTTGAAATCTGAAGAGATTTAAATTAAAGAAGCCCACATAAGAAAATGTGAGCCTTGAAGCCCATTGTTTATTATTTATTATTTTAGGGAACATCTGTTTAGTAGAACTCTGTCCTTCTGAGTTTACCTTTTTGGTACCAAGTTACAATTTTCTTTCCTATTGAGAGTTTTAGATGGTACATGTGAAAATCCCTGTTCTTAGAATTCTGTGTTTATGTTCTTGTCTCATGGGAGACCTGCAGAGCACAGCACAAGAGCATGTTCAGGCCCCACTTATTTTTCTCCATCCTGAAGAGTCTTTGAGGCTGCACTTCAGGAGATCTATCAACACTTCATGGCTGGTTGGCTCACCCTTTGACAGGGGCAGGCTATCTCTTAAATAGAAACTACTGATTTAAAAAGAAAAAATTAAGTCACTGGCTGGGCCGAGTTAGGAGGAAGGGACCACCTAGTTCTCTCTTTTCTCTCCCCACTCCAAAAAGCACCAAGCTGGGTTGGTGAACGGTCTCAAGCCTGAAGAATGGCTTTAGAGAAACTCTGCTGAGCTGTGGTAAAGAGTAAAACAGAGAAGGCTCCAGAAAGGTCCTATGTTAAACGTCTGTGGGACAAGCTGTCTTAAAAACTGATTGTCACAACAGTCAGATGTTCGGTTTCTAGGGTAGCATTCCTAACTCAAGTTTCTAGGAATCATCATTAGTCACAGCCTTATAAATGGGAAAAAGTCATTAGAGAGATAAAGAGAAAGACAGAGAGACAGGGAAAGACACAGTGTGACACAGAGAAGAGACAGACAGAACTATCCATGTCTCTCAGCCCGTCGGCAACTGTGAAACCACTTCTAAGTAATGACTGGGAAGCACAAAGGCCCAGTTCTAGAAGACACCATGAGCTGTACATAGAGGAAGGACAAGGGACAGCCAAGACAAAAAGACACCGAACTATTTCAGACACTGATCAGAGAAAACATTGCCAAATGCTTTCAACAATATTATAAGTCATTGTAATATTAATACTAAGACACGAAAAGCAGCACAAATGATAGAGAAGCCTGTATGTAAGCATGGGTAAAAATATTTGGTGAGCATTGGTAAAAAAAAAATTTTGAATAGACTATTAGGATACAGAATTCAGTAAAACATTAAAAAAAAAAAAAAATCCTGACCAAGTTATAGTTCAAGAACTGTTCAGCACAAGAAAATCCTTTACTACAATGCATCATATTAGTAAAGAAAAGGAAGAATGTCACAATAATCTTAACTTTTCTAAGATTTATTTTTATTTATGTGTCTGTATGTGTATACCACAGTGTGTAAGTACCTTCAGAGGCCACAAGAGGGCATCAGATTAACCAGAACTAGAGATACATGTGATTATGAGCCACCTGATGCATGTGCTGAGAACCAAATTTGGGTCTTCTAGAAAAGGAGAACTTGTGCTCTTAACAGCTAAGCCATCTCTCCAGCTTCCATTTAATAATCTCTAAATGTTGAACAGGGAACCCACAAAATTTAATTTTAATTCCTAAGATTTTAAAAAACTCCTAAATTATTAACTATTGCTAAAAAGATAATCTCTTCGTATAAGGAAGAAGTATGTATCTTTATGAAAAATAAGAACCCTAATGGAAGTCTGAGGCTGAACTTTGGGGATCAATAATGATTAAAGACTAGGAAACAAAGAGAACTTTAAAAAACCTGCAATTGATTAACAACCGTAAACCAGTGGAGGTAGAGATTTTACAAAGGATCAGATGTGCAGTAATAATCACAGTGTCATGTGTGACAGTCTTTTTGATGTGGCTACATTGTAATTTTAATTGGAACATAACAACAGACTTCGGAATAAAGAATGCCATGTTAAAATTCAGATCAGTTTTTTAAAATAATATTTTGTGGTTATATATAATGACACATCCAATTATGGTGTGCAGTGGTTTGAATATGCTTGGCCCATAGGGAGTGGCACTATTAGGAGGCGTGGCCTTGTTGGAGGAGGTGTGTCACAGAGGGGCTGGGCAATGAGACCCTTCTCCTAGCTGCCTGGAAGACAGTCTGTTCCTGGCTTCCTTTTGATGAAGATATAGAACTCTCAGCTACCCTGACATACAGCGCCATGCCTGCCTGGACAATGCCATGCTCCCACCATAAAGAAAATGGACTGAACCTCTCTGAAACTGTATGCCAGCCTCAATTAAATGTTTTCTTTTATTAGAGTTGCCTTGATCATTGTGTATCTTCACAGCAATGGAAACTCTAAGACATGGTGGAATGAAGAAAATAAAATTGAAAGTTATATTTGCTTTCAAAACAAGAAATCAAATACAAATTAAGCAAGGCAAGGTAATCAAACATTTAGAGAATCAAAATGTTTTCAAGGCTGTTAGCATCCTTCTGGCTGAACGAGTACTTGGACTCTGTTAATTAATGTGTTGATACATAGCAATCAGTTTAGAACCCAAAATGAACTGGAAATCTCAGTTGGTAACGTTTTGAAGTTTTTGATTAAGGACTGTCAAAAGATTCACTATGCAAATTCAGAACTTAGACCTTTTAAAATATGGGACACACATCACCAGCAGCAGCACCACCATCACCACCAAAGTGAAAAAGGAGACCTTGGTTAAAGAAAAAGTGTCGATGGGCTAGAGAGATCGCTTAGTGGGTGATCTGATATTTTCTGGCCTCCATGGAGACTTGCACACAAATGCGCATACCCTGACATACAAATACATGAGTAAAACTTTAAAACTATAGCTTTTTAAACCGAGAAAGATGAAAGAGGCAGGCACTAAGGAAAAACAAATGCTACTTAAGGATATCCTCAGCAGCTGTAAACTGTCATGACTGACTAGAAAGGAGAAACAGTAGGTTCAGTAAAATTATAAAAGGCTGGAATATAAAGGAAGTTAGAAACCCAAGGCTAGCAACTGAAACAAGAATGTCAAAGAAATCAGGCTGTAAAATCAGCTTCAGTATTTTAAGAAAAGGTTAGGAAATATTGCACACAATAATATTTGTCATTTAAATGACCTAGGCTGCACAGAAGAAAACAAACAAAAACTGGACACCTAGAGAAAAGGAAGAGAAAATCACCAATAACTTTTAAATACGCCTTAAATTAAATTTCAAATTGGCAAAGATTTTATTTTTGCCTCAAACCATTTCATACCAAGTACGCTTTTGGGTCCAAACAGTATAGTTGTTTTCTCTATCTGTATATAAAAGAATATGATTAGGTTACCTCGGTGGTTAATTTTAACTGCCAACCTAACACGAACTGGAACAACCTGGAAAGAGTCCTGATTGGTAATCTGTTTAGATCAGGTTGATCTGTATCATGTCTGAAGAGGGTCACTTCATTGGTCACTGACATGGGAAGAACCAGCCCACAGTGGGAAGAGGCACCATTCCCTGGGTAGAGATCCTAAACTGTAGGATAACAGAATGCACACAAGAAAAGGAAAACATGTATTGATTTCTCTCTCCCCTTGACTGTGGCTATAATGTAACTAGGTGTTTTCAGCTCCTGCCATCCATTATGATGTACTATAATCTGGAATTGCAGGCTGAAATATACACCTTTCTCCCCTAAATTGTTTTTGGTCAGGGTATTTTATCACAGCAAAGGAACAACTGCATCTGTGCTAGTAATAGGCAATTTCTCCTATAATGCAGAGACATCATGAATCTTGAATCTATTTGGTTTCTGATGTTTTTCTTTGGGAGGAATACCACACTATTTCCCCAATATTACCTAATAAATAATTATATAACTTATTCTTTCTCCTATTTTTTTCTTTATTAGGATTTAATAATAATTTGAAACTAAATGACTCTAAGTGCAAAATTGGCCCAAAAGTGCATAGTCTATCAATTATTGCTGAATTAATTCAAATTTCAGCTACAAAAGTAAACAAGATTTATCAAAATTATAAGGCCATGTCTTTTTAATTCTTCTTTAACTATGAAATTACTTCCAAGCCAGCCAAAGTACTCATTTATAAAATATTACCCATGTCAATAAAAAAAATGGCTCTGGTTTTTCTGGAAGTGCTGGGATACAGGTAATAAACACATCTCAACTTCAAAAACATCTTAGCTAAGATTGTTCAAAAAAATAAATAAAATTCAAGTGGGGTTAAGAGACAAATTAAAAGTCACTGCAAAGCATTATAATTACAATACAAATCCGTAATAGTGCATATGGATTCATGCCTGGAGTCACAGCACTCCAGAGTTTCTGTCTAGTCTGACTACACACTGAGTTCCAGGACAGTGTGATCTACAAGGCAAGAAGACCCTGTCTCCAAAAACAAAAAGGAGAAAAGAAAGAAGGAAGGCAAAAGCTGGAGGGAGGGAGGGAAGGAGGGAGGGAGGGAGACAAGCCTGGAGTACATGAGAACCTAATCTCAGGAAACTAAAACAAACCAAAAACACATTAAATTCATACTATTTTATAAACTAACAAAAGTTTAAAAGTTATGAAAATATTGGAATAAAAAAGCAATAACTGCTAGGATTCAATTCTAAAATGAAAAAGCAAGACAACTAAGTCAAACTTAAGAGTTAATAACACAGTATGAATTAAACCACCATGTAGCTAGCCGTGGCACCTGCCTTTAATCCCAGCACTTGGGAGGTGGATCTCTACAGGTTTGAGGCCAGTCTGGTTACAGTGAGCTACACAGGACAGGCATGGCTACAAAGCGAGTCCCTATCAGAAAACAAACCAAAATACACTATAAAATGTCGGCCTCAAACATTTATTCAACAGTAACAGGAATACTATCAGACAGGCCTTCTTTCTATATCAACTCTAACACTGCTTGTGATTAATGAGTTCAGGATGAATAGCAGTGACAGATAAGAGTCGAGGTATTTTGACAAATTACTCACATAGGACTGGGAAGAAAACAGAACAGAAGAAACAAACATGGAGCTTAAAGCAGTCAAAGAGAGCAAATAAATCCTCTCGTATGTCAGCAGCTTACTCATGACCCTGAGTAATAAAAAAGTTAAAATATATTCAGTGTACAGTGCTAAAGGAAGCAAAAATCATATGGAATAATTACAAAATGATTATCATAAAAATATTAAATGGCTGTGGTAAAGTTTTTGACTAGGGGTTGTGAGTTGAACTGTGTCCTCCCACTCAACAGATATAGTCAAGAAGATCTAACCTTTAGAACTGCAGGATCTGAGCTGACTTTGAAATACATTTGTATAGTAATTAGTTAAGACCACTCCACCCTAGAGATGAGTCCTTAATTCTAACTGACTAGTGTCCTTGTAAGAGAAGACACATAGATGCACAGAGTGAACACTTTATGATAACAGAGATAGGAAAGGAAATGGTAGCATCTGCAAGCCAAGAGATGTGAGACATCAAGCCTTTACAGACAGGTTATTCCTGGGAGCTCTCGAAAGAAAAGCCAGGCTGAGTGGTGGTGGAACACACCTTTAATCCCAGCACTGGGGAGGCAGAGGCAGGCGGATTTTTGAGTTCGAAGCCAGCCTCATCTACAGAGTGACTTCCAGAATAGCTAGGCTGGTACTTACCTTAGGTTGCACTCACCATGAAACTACAGCCGTAGCCCTCTGACCCTATCTCAGGCTGTACACTCACCCCAGGTTACAGCTCCAGCCCTCTGACACTGACTTCAGACTCCTAACCTCCAGAATGGTGACACAATGTGTTTGAAACCTACCCGTTCTGTAGTGCTCTACTATAGCAGCAACAGGAAAGTGGTGGGGCTATAACACAAAGTGTTAATTTAAAGTGCTTTCTTAACAGGAAAGAAAAAATATTCTGCCCCCAGGGTTCTTGTAGGGTGGCTCCACAACAGTGGTCTCTAGCCCCAGGGACCCAATACTCTCTGGCCTCTTCAGGCACCTGCACTCGTGTACACACACCCACACAGACACATACAATATAATACACAGAATTTTTTAATTTAAACCTTTAAACACCCAAAAAGATACTATTATGAGCTCATGATAAGCAAGAGAAGGCAGGATCCTTGTGTTCTAGTTTCCTTTCGGTTGCTGTGACGAACACCATGGCCAAAGCACTGAGAGGAGGAAAGAGTTTATAACACCTTATCTTTCCAGGTCGCCATGCATCACTGAGAAAGTCAAGCCGGGAACTCCAAGCTCGAATCTGAAGACAGGCATGGTTGCTATTCCACACAGGTTAACTCTGACCAAGGAACTTACTCATAGCCAAGGAAGAGCTGTAGAAACCATGCTAGTGTGCTCTTAACTCCTGGTTAGCTAGGTCTCTTACACAAGCCAAGCTACCTGCCCAGGGAATGGTGCCATTCACAGTGGGATGGGCCTTCCTACATCAATCTAACACTGGCTAACCTATCTGATCTGGGCAATCACTCAATTGAGATTCCAGTCTCAAGTGACTTTAGGTTGTTTCAAGTCCTCAAATTAAAGCTAATTAGGCCAATCTATTAACATATTTCCCTTGTGACACAATAGGCTAGTCATAGAAATCCAGACTATGCATTCTGCCTTCTTAAACAAAAGTATTATTATTATTTCTAAATAATAACTCTCTAGAATACCTTTAAATACTTGAAAATAAGGTAGAACATACATTGATTTAATATTTTTACTATGTACCAATTAAATTACATGTTTTATGTTGACACAATAAATTTTAATGTTTAAAACATAATTTTGTGAACAAAAATTTTTAAATTTATTTATTTACTTATTTATTTATTATTTATATGAGTACATTGTAGCATCGGATCCCATTACAGATGGTTGTGAGCCACCATGTGGTTGCTGGGAATTGAACTCAGGACCTCTGGAAGAGCAGTCAGTGCTCTTAACCGCTGAGCCATCTCTATAGCCCCGAAAACAAAATTTTTTAAGAATTAAATAAATCTCAAATAATGAGGGCTAATTTTCAAACAATGTTTCAAAAATAATTAAAAACAACATAAATACTACATTATGTCAAGTACCAACTGAGGTTCAAATGTCATTATTTACTTAACAGAAGTTTGTAACTGTTGACATGTCCTGGTGCAGGGCGAGGCCCAGAGGAAGTTGGATGGAGAAGGTAAATATATTGTGGGCATGTTTGGAATTTTAAAATAAAAAGAAAATTGTCACATCAAAAAGTGTCTGAGTGTTCCTTTACACTCAATGTGCAGTCTCTGAACCAACACTCTATTACACTGATCCAAGAGATGGGAAAGGAAACAGTTTAATCTGAGTTTTATGAAATATTGTGGCTTTGTTGCTTATTGAAAATATAGTTCTAAAATGTAATTGAAACACTGCATAACTAAGCTGACTTAAACGAAACTTCAGTCATCATTTTAACTTGTAGTCAATGACAGTCATACACAGTAGGTGGATTATACAGTGTCTCAAAGACTCAAGTGCCAGAATAAGAGAAACCGTGGAGCGATGCCAGTTATACCCCTCTGCCGCTAGAGAAGACAGACAGCTGAGTCCTCAACGTCCCAAGAATCTTCCAGAAGGTTCAGCCACACAGACCTAAAACTGCTCTAAGGCTTGCAGCTACCGATGAGTCCCATGCCACCTTGGGTGTGAGCAAAAGAGCAGAAGAAGGGCACAGAATGAAGGTCAAACCAGAGTGCATATAATTAACATATAATTAACAAGAGAGCAACTCTGGCTGTCCGGCCTCAGACCTGGAGATCCACCGGCCTCTGCCTCCCAAGTGCTGGGATTAAAGAACTTCAGAACTTTTAATTATATTAATACTATATTTAAAAAATAGCATTTCTACTCACCACTACAGAGAGTATCAGTGACGCAAAGGTATGATTTTAGATGCACATTTCTATAAGCTTTGATTAAAAAAATGTATAAAGTATTATTAATTAGGATTATTAATTAGGATTTCATATCACAAATCCTGTAAAGCCAAACTGATTGAAAAGAATTGCTCTTCAAGAAGTTGCTAAGTCTCAGAGGCTAAAGTGCTTGCAGTGCAAGCATGAGGATCTGAGTTCAGCTCCACAGAAACCATATACATACACAAGCCGGGCAGACACTGGGCAGCCCTGCCTGGAACCCCAGCATTCTGGTGGCAGATTAGGAATCCCCAAGGCAAGCGGAAAAGCTGGTATAGCTGAATCTATGAGCTCTAGGTTTAGAAAGAGTCCCTGTATCTGTAAATAAAGTTGACAGCAATCTAGGTATATACTTGATTTCAACCTCTGCCTACATGTGAATGTATGGACATATATGTACACATGCACCAAACACATGTGACCATGCCTATGTACATTCATGCATATCACACATACACCAACACCACAAAGATTCATTTTCAAAAAGCTACAGAAAAGAAAGGAGTAATTATAATAGATTAAAAGGGAGGTGTTATTAAAGAATAGTTGTGGAATTATTAAATGGCTTCTTTAAGTTCATTATTCCAGGGCTGGGGATGTTGGTGCATGGTAGAGCATATAGAAGGTACTATGAAATTATAAATAAGAACAAAACAACTCACATTAGGAACAGAATAGCAGGTTAAGAGGTCATAATGAATTCTGAAAATTGGCTAATGTTAACTGAAAACATCAGAGATTGTAAAAGTTAATTGGTAGTCAAGAAAGTGCCCAAATATTTGTCTTGCTCCATGAGAAATTCGATGTTTGTCTTACTTAGGGTTTTACTGCTGTAAAGAGGTACCATGACCAAAGCAACTCCTATAAGGACAACATTTAATTGGGGCTGGCTTACAGATTCAGAGGTTCAGTCCAGGAGCATGACAGGAGTAAGGCAGGAGCATGACAGCATCTAGGCAGGCATGGTGCAGGCAGAGCTGAGAGTTCTACATCTTCATCTGAAGGCTGCTAGTAGAAGACTGGCTTCCGGGCAGCTAGTCTTAAAGCCCACATCCATAGTGACACATCTACTCCAACAAGGTCACACCTCCTAATAATGCTACTCCCTGGGCCAGCAATTTACAAACCTACACAAGTTCAAGTCTATGCCATCTAAGAGAAGGCTAATCTATGTGGTGGCTTGAGTGATCGAGTGTCCCTATAGAGCCACATTTTTGAACAACTAATTGGTGATGCTGCTTGGAAAGACGTGTTGATAGGACCAGCGTTGAGGTTTTATAGTCTGGCCTCACTTCCTTTCATCTGTTTCCTCTGTGCAGATGAAATGTACTCAAGCAACCAGCTTTGTGCTCCTACCACTGGACCTCACTACCTGTTACTATGTCTTGCTGGGCATGATGGACTCCACCCCTTTGAAACTGTAAGTCCAAATAACCCTCATCTCCTTTAAGTTGCCTCTGGTCATAACACTTTATCACAGCAATGGAAAGTTACTAATATAGACAAGGTTCAAAAGTATACTATGGACTTCCTTGTGAAGATCAAAGAGAATGTTAATTTTTGTAGTTTATGTGAACAAAACTGGTTTATTTGGGTTTTTTGAAAGTTTACACACACACATTTATATGTTCTGTACACATTAGTATTTAAGAGGAAATGGATATTGCACAGTAAATTTATTTTTGTTTATTTCCCTCCACTAAATAGGTATACAGTCACATGAAGAAGCAGAGGCAGATAGCCAACACAGAAGATAGAAGACAGTAAACACTGGTGTATGTTTTTAGAAAAGGCTCGAAGGTACTTACTTCATCAGC
>JADRCH010000032.1:792595-803241 GCA_019843965.1 Rhynchomys soricoides | reverse complement strand
TATCACAGAAATCAAGACGACAAGAACTCAAAACAGCCACACCTCATCCAAAGTCAAGAGCAGAAAGCAATGAAGTCGTGTACGCTTCCCACTCAGCTTCCTCTACTCCTGTACAGCCCAGAACCCCAAACTAGGAAGCAGTGCTGCCCACTTTCAGGTTGGGTCGCCTCACACCAGTGAAGGTGATACAACAAAAGCCCACACAGTCAGGTCCACAAGCCAATCTGACCTAGACTCACTGAGACTTTTAACAGGAGATTCTAAGCGTATTTAGTTGAAAAAATTAACCATTACACTGACTAGCAAACACATTTGGGCACAAACCTAGTTTTCTGTGCTGCATCTGTGTGCTATACTTTATTGTTGATTGCTATTATTTTGCTAAATATTTTCTACTTTTTCTTTTTTTTTTGGGAGACAGTGTTTCTCAATGTAGCCCTGGCTGTACTTGAACTTGCTCTGTAGATCAGGCTGGCCTCAAACTCAAGAGATCCATCTGCCTCTGCCTTCCAAGTGTTGGGAGTAAAGTTGTGTGCCATCACACTCAGGTCTACTTTATTCATTTTTAAAGCTTGTGTGGGGGATTGAGGGTGTATGTGCATGTGTATGTATGCTGTGTGTTCCCATGCATATGGAGGCAGGAATAAAAGGTCTCTCCAACTTATTTTGAGACAGGAACATTCACTGAATCTGGAGCTCAGTGACCTGGGTGGACTAACTGGTTACTGAGTTGCAGAGGAGTCACCTGTCACCACCTCTCCAGGGGTAGGATCACAGACATATAATAAATACCTCATCTGGGTTTGTACATGCATGCTGGGTGTCTGAACTCGGACCCTCATGCTTGTGTGGTAAGCACTCCATGCACTGAGCATTCTCCCCAGCCCCTATCTGCTATATTCTTTCAGCAAAATTTACAGAAGTAAATTTGATCCAGGGAGCAGTGAGGACTGGATTCATAAATGGAGATTCTAAGTCAAAGAAATATAGAGGAAGAAGAGAATAGCAAGCATGGCTGGGGTAGTCAGTGGTTGATGTGAGACAGCAAGCGCATCAAGAGAACAAAAAATAATCTCAATTAAGAAAAATTAAAAGTAAATTATTTTAGTAGAAATTGGTTTATTACACTCTTTACAGAAAGTAGAAATGTGAGAAGCAACATGGTATTTTACAGACAGATTCGCATGAATATTGACTTTTCACTTTAAAATCCGAGTCAAGAGCTCTGGAGACGCCTGCCAGGCAAGTATGAGGATCTAAGTCTAACCTCAAATGCACATAGAACTTCTGTCCTTAACTGCAAGCCTGGCTGTTCCTACAGATGAGAAGAATGCTGGACTAAAGAGCAGTGTGAGCATTTCTATGCTAGGACTGGGCATAGTGGGGCTCACTTGCAATCCTCGCATAGAAAAAGTAGAGTCAGGTGGATGTTTGGGGTTCACTGGCTAGCCAGGATAACCAAAATGGTGAGCTCAGGGTTCAGTGAGACCCTGTCTCAAAAAATAAGGTAGAGGGCCATACAGGAAGATCAAGGCCAATCAAATCTCCAACCTCTACCAAGTGCACACACAGGTAAGTACACTTTTCCCAAATAAGAAAATAAAATCCACCTGGAGTTAATTAAAGATGTCACCTGAGGTGTATATTACTTATTCAGTCTATTGTCTAACCATCGCCTCTCTAGGGAGATAGTGAGTCTTTTCCTTATGTATAGTGACCAGAAGGGAAAAAAAATACATGCCTTATATTACTATTTTTAAAGATACCAATCCTATTTAAAACAGGATAAGGAATAATAGTGGATAGAGAATGTTGGGTGGGGCCTGGCCACTTGAGGGCCTCAGGGGCTGAGAAAGGTGTTTATGGCCATTAGAGAAAGACAGGGGGTGGGACTTTAGCGGACAGCACCCAGAGGGCCTTACAACTAGAAGTGAAGGGGGGGGGCACATGCATAAAACTGTGAGATAAATAAAGCACGTTGTAATTATACGCACCTTTAAAAACTTAAAAGCATAATTTTCAAGGCACAAGAGATTAACTGTTTTTCAAGCAGACACTTTATTACTGCACACCACTAAACCAGCAAAGTTGGTGTGTGCGGTAGATACTCCAGGCCTAGTGTTTGCCAGCTGGTAAACGAGGTTCTACTCATCAGCCCGCTGCAACTGCTTCTTTCTCAGAAACATAGGTAACATCCAAAATTTTTCTGATTGTTTTTTAGCTGCTTGCTGAGTAAAAGCAGCTGAACTCAAAACAAGTTCAATATTATTTTCTCTAAGGATTAACTCACCGTTCTGGGCAGAAGTACTGAACAAGCAATATCTGCTGCCATCCAAACCCTGTGTGTTTCCACCCAAGAAATTTCAGATATCATGAAACTTCTCCTGAATAACAGTGCCTGTTGGGGCTGTGTGACAGGAGCAGCAACCGGTTGTAGAACTCATGGATTTAGGCCCACTGGTCAGCACAGTCATGATGGGTGTGCCTCAAGGACTTCATGCTGTTATGAGCACTGTCCTGCCTGGTGTCCTTCTGGTCTTCATAGCCGCCCTCCTCTACGAGTTGTATGAAAACTCTAAGGGGGTTCCAGCCCCTCAACAGGCAGTATCACTGGCACTCACAACAGCAGAGCTTCATCTTTTTCAAGCATTGCTGCTGGGGCAGATGAATGATTCTATCACTAACCTTGGAAAGAACTTAAGAAATGTAGATTGCTAGCAATGACCACCACCCTTAGAAAGAATTTGGAGATGTAGATTGTTAGTAAGGTTAGGTTAAGATGCATTTAGTGGCTCTGATGTAGAAAATCTTGGGGAACAATTTAGAAATGCACACTTGATTACTGAGCAAAGGATGTTTTTAAGATCAGGGAACAAGAATAACGGCAGTCCAATTAGCACTGGGCTGATGTGACTCTCTTGCTAGAGCTGGGCTGATGATCAACGTAATGATTAATTTCTTGTACCCATTTTTGCCCTCAGCTTCCTGATATGATTTAATAAAAAACTGTTAGGAAGTAGAAGTGCACCCTGAGAATTCAGAGTAGAAATGACTTTTTTTTTTATATAAACGTTTAGATAACAAGTTGCTTAGTTAAGAATATATATATTTGTTAGTTGTTTTAAAATCCATAATAGATAAAAATTTGATCATGTGAGGGCAGCGAGGAATATGTTTTTCTATGTATATTCACTGTAATCATTCACTTAGAGAAAAATAGATTGTAACCACATTGTGATTTTTGTACCGCTTGTAAGATTTTGCTGAGATATATAAGATGTAGGTGAGAAGATAAACTTGTTGGAGCTTGCTCACTGGAGCTTTGCTCCACCCATCAAACATGTGTATGTATACGTGTATATCCGTGTACATGTATATATATGTATATATTACATACGTAAAACTGGTGGGAGCTTTGCTCCATCCATCAAGTGTGGGTATGTGCATATATGTATATATACATAATGTGTATGTGCATATGTGGAGTTGCTGAAGCTTGCTTCGTTCTCCAAGTGTGTGTGTATGTGTGTGTGTTCCCTTACCCCTTTTACCAGATAAGTGATTAATCACCGACTCTACTCAGCTGATCTACCACATATGCTGATGGCAAAGTGAATAGACACAGACCCAACTTGTACAGCACACTGCAACACCCCGATCATGTTCTATTCATGACCATAGGTAGTACAAAGAGCAGTCAATTCCTTTCTATTTCTCATCATTTGTCAGCCCAGAGACAGATATTTGTCTTCTTAAGGAGACCAAGTTCTCCACTGATGTGATTCAAGTCCATCAGTGTGGCAGAAGAGTAGAGACTGAAGAGAGCAGCAGCAAGATTAAGGTAAGAACACTTGCTGCTCTATCATGAGGACCTAAGTTGGATCACAGCACCCACACCAGGCAGCTTACAAATACCTACAACCCCCACTCTAAGGGATCCCAGGCCTTCCTCCCACCTCCATAGGCGTGTGTACTTACATTCTTTTTTGTCTGTTTGTTTTAGAAGATTAACATATGAAAGAAACCAGCAAAAATAATGACTGGGAGCCCTTCTCCACCTGGACACCAAGTAACAGAGAATGCATTAGAAAAGACAGACCTATACAAACACAGCAGAAGGTGTGTTGAAAGGACTATTGAAACGACTTGTAAAGGTTCATCCACACCGCAGCACAGTACTTTTGAGAAAACACCTTTCCCTGACTCAACAGCCCACTTCCATTCTCATGAACTTACCACGTGTCCCTGGTGCCATTCTTTGTCCTAAGAAATAAGAACCTGGAAATCTAGTGTTTACCCTCCAAACTCTGAGCAGAAGTGGTTAACATCTGTAAGAAAGCTGCACATGGGAATTTCCTGCACTGGGAGCACTTGGGCTGGTTAAGGGTCTTCTCCCCCAAGGTACTGTTACTTCTTGCCTAGACTTGTGGGAGGGAGCACTGTGAATCCTCTAAGTATCTTCTGGGTTTTATTTACTTCCTGGGCCTTGTAAGCTTCCTTTACTTCTTATTAACTTGATGAATGTGACATCTAACAAGCAGATATAAATGTGAACTGGAATAGATAAGTCAGTTCAAGACAATGAAATAAATGAGAAAGTCACTACATGTGAAGGTAACAGAGAGACAGAAGTGGCTAGGAGTCTCAAGTGGAGAATATAAACCTAGGGGAAGAGAAGGAGCCTGGCTCTTAGCCAGAACCTTAGGAAACATGCTCGTTAGAAACTCAGGAAAAAAGAAAGAAATACTAAAGAAGAAGAACAAAGATCTTGGTTCAAAGTCAGTTACCACAGACTCAATGTATGTGCGAGGTCAAATGCCTCAAGGACGCTGCATAGAAGGAGAGAGAAAAAGGCTGCCATGCTCATTAACAGAAACCTTGTATGAATCATTCAGAAGTGGCTAAGGAGACAGCGGACAGTGGGAACCAACAGCTGTAGTTGGAAAGCAGTAGTCAGGAAAGATTTTAGATACAGAGAAAAGAGTTATAATCGGGTAGAAGATGCTTAACCAGGAAACTCACTTGAGCCCAGGGGACTAGCCTGGGCAATGGTGCGAGAGGTAATAAAGAAAATTTTTTAAAAATTAAAAAGCAGTACAAACAGAATATTAGGAATCCGGAATAATGGAAAGGAGTCACCATTGGGGAAGAAGATGACTGATGACAATTGCAGTGTTACTGACAAGGGTAAGAGGGTCCCCCAACAGTGAGCAAAGCCTGTAGCAGCAGTGATTTTAGTGGCAGCAGCAGGAACACACTGAAAAGCCTCTGATAAAATGTCCCTGTAAATCCTAGTACCCAGGAGGCAGAGAAAGAGAGCTTCAGGCTAGACAGAGCTACACAGTGAGACCCGGTTGCAAACAAAACAAAACCACAACACAATAAGCACAAGAGTGCACGATGCTCCCACAGAGGCCGGGCTTGGTTTCCAGCACTCACGCCAGGCCCTTCCACAACCACCTGCAATCCTAGCTCCAGTGGATCTGACACCCTCTTTGGCTCCTGTAAGAATGGTACCCAGTGCACACGCACTTACACATAATCAAAAGGAAAAGGCACAGACGGCTGGGAATGACCACGAAGTTCCCTCCACTCCTTGTTTGGCTGCAAAATCAATCGGATAGAGGAGGGAGTGAGGAGATAAAGGATGAGCCCTAACTTGAGAACCTTTCTCAGTTTTAGCAGAGTCTCCCCTGATAGGTCTTCATTTCTTTCACAGGACTCTATATAAGCACCCTCTCCCTCCCACCCCCAAGCCTGTCCATCCTCAGACTGACAAGTCAGCCTGATCAGATTGTCTGACAGGGCTCAGATACCAACCACTCTGCCTCCAGCAAGGATGTAGCTCATGCTCAGACATGACTAACGAGTCTGGGAGGGAACTCATTCTGGCCTTGGGGCACTCACAATTCCTGCCACCCAGACTCATCACTTTTGCACTTACTCTCATTGGCAACCTGTTCTGTAGCTCACTCTTCAGAGTCCTGCCCTTGGTTGGTCCTGAGGACCACTTAGTGCCAAGTGCTGTACCACATCCCACGACTGCTCAACTGTCAGTGTTCCACTGCTGTGTAGAGACACCAAGACTATGGCCATGCTTATAAAAGAAAGCATTTAATTGGGGCTCGCTTACAGTTTCAGAGAGTTAGTCCATCATCATGGCGGCACACTGGTGAAGTGTTAAAAAGGTAGCTCAGAGTTCTATATCAGGATCCACAGGCAGGAGGGAGAGGCACTAGGCCTTTGAAACCTCAACGCCCGTCTCCAATAACACATGTTCTCCTACAAGGCCACACCTCCTATTTTTTCTCAAGTAGTGCCATTCTTTGATGACTAAGCATTCAAAAATATTCCCCAAATGTTGGCCAGTAACCTGTAATTCTATCCAAAAACAAACAAACAAACAAACAAACAATAATCTCTCCACTAAGGTGCTTTTGGTCAGTGTATGTTACACAACAGAAATAAAACTAGAACAGAAGGTTTATCATCTCCTCCTCCTAATCTGCTGGTCCTGCCAGGTCCTCATTCATCACCTTCAGAAACACATGGAAGGCATTAACCACACAATCCTAAAAGAAGGGAAGAGCTGAAACAACGTTCATGGTTCCCATCTAAGACCTTGAAAACAAGTTAAGTAGATGTTAGTGGCTTTGTTCCTTTAGAGCTTTTTTGCCATTAATAACAGTCATGTACAGGAAAGATAAAAAGTTTCTGACAGTTTCTAAGTAAATAATGAAGATACAGGGTCATGCAAATAAATCATCTCTGTGTTCTAGAAACCTACTGAATTTTTTAAAAAGAAATGCCTTTCCAATTTATTAGCTTAAAAACTATTAAACTAGACTCTAACGCTTGGTAATAGCATGAAAATATTATGCTTCACTAGTCTGACTCCATTAGCACATGCCCTGCAGCTTTTACCAACAGAGAATTATACAGGGACTAGTCTCGTGTCCACTAGACAGTGCATCTCTCCTGTTCAGAGAACACACAAAAATCCCCGAGGGGCTGGAGAGATGACTCAGAGGGTCTGCAAGGGTTTCAGTTCTCAGAACCCATATGGTAGTGCATGCACAATCACCTGTAACTCCAGTTTTAGGGGATCCCATACCCTCTTCTGACCTCTGCAGGCACCTGATAAACATGAGGCGTACATTTACATATGCTGGCAAAGCCCTCACACACATAAACTAGATAGATCTTTTAGAAAAAAAAAAAAATCTCCGGGCAGTGGTGGCGCACGCCTTTAATCCCAGCACTCAGGAGGCAGAGGCAGGTGGATTTCTGAGTTCGAGGCCAGCCTGGTCTACAGAGTGAGTTCCAGGACATCCAGGGCTACACAGAGAAACCCTGTCTTGAAAAACCAAAAAAAAAAAAATCTCCCTGAGTCAACAGTTTATATTAGCTTTTACATAATTACTCTTGTTTATAAGACTTTAAGTTAAAAAAAAAATGGTTTACTATTCCTGTAACAATTTGTAGAGAATTTTCGTAGCCTAATTAGACAATAACATTTGTTTGAATATTATGGAGTTAAAAACAAAAATATATTTGCATAAAACTATTAGGCCAGTGAGATATCTCCGTGGTTAAAGGTACTTGCTATCATACCACGTCAGACAGCCTGAGTTAGTCCAGGGCCCACACTGTGGAAGGAGGGAACCAACTCCATCAAAGTATCCCCTGATGAGCATGCGCCTACTTACCCCCAAAATGTAAACACAATTTGAAATCAAAAGTAACTCAGATATGCTTGATCAAGCATATGTAAATTATGTAAGTAAATAAAAACAAGTTACAGCATTACAATTGCTTCATTAATACAAAGTCACTTCAACTTTCATGGACTATAGTAAGGATGACATAGTCTTATTGCAAATCAAGGCCTCTCAGAGCATAACACAATGTGACCAGCCTCATTGACCTGTCACCATAACTCCCCTTCCCTGACATTGTCCTCAAACTGTGAACCAAAACAAACTGTCCTGTCCTTAAGTGCTTCTGTCGGGTATTTTATCATAGTAATGAGAAATGTAACACAAAGAGAATAAATTTTATATTATTTATATTGTAACAGCAAAAATTAATTTTAAAAGTTACAAGAACATGTTAAAATGCCAAAATACGAGGCTTTCTGAAAGTCAAGGACACAAACACAGGAAATCCTGAAAGTCACACTGTAAAGGTCCAAGAGTCCCTGAAGGAAGGAAGACCACAGAATCAAACAGTATGCAAAGGCAAAGAGTTGTTATGCTTCAGAAACAACCAGCATGCAGGAGTTAGCCATTCATATGCAAGGGCAATGGCCACATGGGCTTGCATGCTCCTTTTAAGCACAGCAAGGGGAATTTTAGGAATGGCTAGGTCATTTTTAATATGATTGGTTAGGTAAGCAGCAATTACAGTAGTACATTTTTAATTGGTTGCTATATTAGTTTTACCATTTTTGGTCAAGCCTTAGAAAAATTCCAGGAACTATCTCAGTCCTTGAGCTGGCTACCTCTGCTAGATGACAGAGCCTTTGCTGATTAAAGGCCCATTGTGGTTTTTTTTTTTTTTTTTTAAGACTTGATTGCTTTGGAAAACTGAAGCTTAAGGTCTAACATGGCTACCTGTTCTAAAATGGAGGGAGTTAGGTCCTCTCAACACAAGGAATGCTTACAAATAGAGAGGTTGGTTCTTATTTCCTTCATCATTTACTAACTTTAAGATGGATTAAAGGAGTGTACCACCACATCCCGCTAATTTAAGATTTTTAAATTGTAGTTATGTGACTGGGTGTGGGTTGGTACATATGAGTGCAGGTGTCTGCAGAGGCCAAAAGAGGGCATCAGATCTATCTTAGGGTTTACTGCTGTGAAGAGACACCATGACCAAGGCACGTCTTATAAAGGACAATATTTAATTATGGCTGGCTTACAGGTTCAGAGGTTCAGTCCATCATCATCAAGGTGGGAGCATGGCAGCATCCAGGCAGCATCCAGGCAGGCATGGTGCAGGAGGAGCTCTACATCTCCATCTGAAGGCGCCTAGTGGAAGACTGACTTCCAGGCAGCTAGGGTGAGGGTCTTAAACCCACCCCCACAGTGACACACCTACTCCAACAAGCCCACATCTCCAAATAGTGCCACTATCTGGGCCAAGCATATTCAAACCATCACAAGATGCTCTGGAGCTGAAGTTACAGGCAGTTATGAGGCACTCAAAACGGACAATGGAAAAAGAGCTCAGGCTCTCTGGAAAAACAGCACGGTCTTAACCACTGAGCCATCTCTCCAGCCCCATTCAGCATTACTTAATGTCAGCGTTTGCCTTGGAAATAGCTCTTAAACTTAAGACCCAAACAATTGCACAAGCAAAATGAACAATAATGTCCTGGTGGTGCTGTTCACCAAAACCAAAATAAAACAACAAAAAACCACCTTAGGCTCAGCAACACTGAAGGGAGTGGGGTGAGTAAATTGTGGTCATTCTTCAAACAGAATCTTGTAGAGCACTGAGAATCAATGCTCATCTGTAGTTACACAATGTGACAGGGTAAATAAAGTTCACAGAAATCATCAGTCAAGGGGTACAATTTTTAGGGGAAGCCAAACAATGCAACGCAATGTGATTTTGCTCATAAAACATGCTAGAAAAAAATCTAATTCTGTAGGTGGGAAAGAAGGTAACAGTGTGAGGAGATCTCAGGCTGGATTTTTTGGGTTTAGGCGAATATATTGCTACATCCAAATCCCGGTTACATGTAAGTATTCCCTTTGTGAAAAATCTACAGAGCTATTCACTTATGTCGGGGTGTGTTGTGTTCACATGGCAAACGAGTTAAAACTTAAATCAGGAAAAGCTAGGCTTGGTGCCATAAACATATAATTCAAGGACACCAGCGGCTGAGCCTTGAGGACAACTTGGAGTACAGTAAATTCAAGTAAGATATATCAGAGAACTTGCCTCAAAAAGAAAACCAGCGAGCACGGAGACACATGCCTTTAATCCCAGCACCCAGGAAGCAGAAACATGTGGGTCTCCTTGGGTTTGAGGTCAGCCTGACCTACAGAGTGAGTTCTAGGCTGACCAAGGCTACACAGTGAAATTCTGTCCTCCCACCCCACCAAAAAAGATAAAGATCAGGAAGAGGGTTCATTCCTAAAGGGATATTGTAAAGTTTAGAATTACTTTTCTCATAAAATAACCATATGTTAATCTGAGAACATATTTTACAAAGAATATCCAATTACTGGAGAATTTAAGGAGAAATTATGAGAATTTTATGTGTCAACTAGGTGAAGAGAAGCCCGCACAGCGGGTAAACACTATTTTCTCAGTATATCTGTGAGGGTATTTTACAAGACCTCAGCAGATAAGTAACAAAATCCACCTTGAGTAATGTGAGTGGACAGGATCTAACCTCTTGGAAGAAGAGTAGAAATTAAAAGGGGGATTCTGATGAGATGCTTGTCTTTAATATGTCTATACTGCTTTATAGGCCTCTGGCCTTGAACCGAGTTTCAATACCAGCCTTCCCAGGTCTGCTGGCATTAGCACACAGAACTTCTCAGCCTCCAGATCTACACAAAACATTTTTCTACATAACTGTTTGTATGTGTGTCTTAATTATGTCTCTGTATAACTGTTTGTATGTGTGT
>JADRCH010000032.1:772897-788030 GCA_019843965.1 Rhynchomys soricoides | reverse complement strand
ATTATCTGTATGTTACTCTCTCTGCAAATAACAATGGCTGGTAGACAATAGTTACATCTTTACAAACAAGGAAGTGATAACAGCGTGGCTACAAGATAGGTTTGGCAGTCAGTATGGTTGTGGCAGGAAACTATTTAGGAGTAAAAAAAAAAAAAATAAGTCTAGGGCTGGACAGATGGCTCAGCGGTTAAGAGCACTGGATGCTCTTCCAGAGGTCCTGAGTTCAATTCCCAGTACTCATATGGAAGCTCACAACTGTCTGTGACTCCAGTAAGGATATGGCACCATCACACAGACATGCAGGCAGAACACCAATGCACGTTTTTAAAACAGAGTCTAAAATTATAAACTTAAAATGGGAAGCACTGTACCAAAACTGAGAAATAGTAGGTTCCTTGGTGTTGGGGAGTGATGAATTAGTCTTAAGTCATAAAACTATTCAAATAGGGCTGGAGAGATGGCTCAGTGGTTAAGAGTACTGGCTGCTCTTCCAGAGGACCCAGGTTCAATTCCCAGCACCCACAGGGCAGCTCACAACAGTCTTTAAGTCCAGTTTCAGAGAATGTGACACCCTTATGCAGATATACATGCAGGCCAAACATGAACGTAGGTTAAAAAAAAAAAAAAAAAAAAAGCCAGAGAAAAAGAAAAACTATTCAAATACAGCTTCTGTTACTTTTTGGTTGAGAAACCTTAAATTCACTGTGTCTAGATCTGTCACTCAAAGAAACAAAACAAACAGCAAAAACAAAAACAACAACAAAAAACCTACATAACAGTGAATAACTCAAAAGACTTAGCAGGATTAAAACTTTTTTAACATAGACATCATTTAGCAGGTTCTCTAGATAAAGTAAAAATTCCTATCCTGAAAGAGATTAAATCCCAACAAAACCATTTCTGAACTCTAGAGGAAGAGGATGAACGGCACTGGTTTTAATGAACATTCAATAGGCCTGCTGGTGGCAGCAGTGCACACCCTTAGTTCCTGCACTTGGGAGGAAGACGCAGGCAGATCTCTGTGAGTTTGAGGCCAGCCTGGTCTACAAAGCAAGCTCCAGAACAGCTACACAGAGAAATCCTGTATAGAAACAAAAACCAACCAACCAACCAAACAAACCAATTCAACAGGAATAGCATGTGAATAGTATATAGAAAATTCAATGTGACTTAAAGTAGAACAACAGAATTGCTTTATTTATTTCAGATACAGACATGTACATATCTACTACATATATACATCTATCATCTATTTATCTATCATCTCTTATATCTGTGTATCAATCCCGCCATTTATCAATCATCTACTATATATCTATGACCTATCACCTGTCTTCCTATTTATCATCTAACTTCAGTCTATCCACTCATTGAGCTATCATTGTTGTGCCGATAAACACTCTGAAGATGAGACAAAACTAAAACAGGACTGACAGCTGACCCTACATATCCCTTCACTTCAGAGCCTTCCAAGCTTCTCCTTCCTAAAAATGAAATCCTTAATGGTTGCTTTGAAAGGCTTCTCCCCAGGGTTCAGGATATAGCTTAGTGGTAGAGTGATTGCTAAGCTTGGGGGGACCGGATTCAATTGGCAGTACTAAAACACACACACACACACACACACACACACACACACACACACAACTTATTCCCAAGGACTGCCAAAAGCTGTAGAAATAATCGACAGCTACAATTTCATAAAAATAATACATGTAGTCAGCCATAATAAATGTACCTACCTATTCTCAACTAGCTTGGGTATTGAAATTCTCTTCCCTTGACTGCTTCCTTTCATTGATTTTTGAGTAATCAACACTCAACCAGTCTTAACAAGTCTCTTGCCAGAGGAAACTAATTGAATTACGAAAATCAAAGCACTCTAGATTAAATTGATAGGGTCTGAGACGTGCTTTGGAACAGCATCAGTTGATGGGGGAAAGAACAAGAGGTGGCCAGTGTACTAGGTTGGAAAGTGGCTGAGGATGGAGACAGGTCTAAGAATGTTCAGTTAGGCCAGGTGAGATGGCACATGCCTTTAATATCAGCACTTGGAAGGCAGAGGCAGGAGGATCTGAGTTCAAGTTAAGCCTGGTCTACATAGTGACTTCCAGGAAAACCAGGGCTGTATAGAAAGATCTTGTCTCAAAAACAAAAACAAAACCAAAATAACTACAAAACAAAAAGGAATGCTTACCAGGTTGCTTTTATTTGATTTCCTGCATGTAAATTATTTTAAAGCAGATCTAAAAACTCCAAAAAGAACAAGCTTTACTTTTTATAGCCAATGTTTGCCACTGTTCCTCCTAACTGTCTACGAAAATGTATTGAGAACAAGATTTAACCTGGAGATAATCAAGTACTCCGATCTATATTTTAAATGTTGTCATGTCTATAGAAGACACATGCAGCTGGATGTGGTGGTACATTTCCTTAGTTCCAGCACTTGGGAGGCAGAAGCAGGTAGATCTCTGAGTTCAAGGCCAGCCTAGTCTATAAAGTGAGTTCCAGGACAACCGTTTCTAGACCTGAAAATTAGACCTTTAAATGGTTTTCATTTAAACGTTCTTAGGGATATCAACATGGCTGTTCTGGGTTGCTTTTTTTGCTATGATAAACACTATGGCCAAAATAAATTTGGGGACGAAAGGGTTTGTTTCATCTTATTCTAGGCTATAGTCCATAACTATGGGAAGTCAGGGAAAGAACTTGGAATCAAGAACTGAAGCGCAGGCTCACTGGCTTATTCAACTACCTTACACCCTTAGGACCAGCACTGAGGGAACTGACACCCACTGTGGGCTGGGCCCTCCCACATCAATTATTAATCAAGGAAATCTCTCATAGACTTACATACAGAGCAACTGATAGAAACATTTTCTCAATTGGGGTTCCCTCTTCCCAGTTTGTGTCAAGTTGGCAAACAAAAACCCAACCAGAGCAATGGCTCAGTAGGTAAAGGTGTTTGTCACCAAGCCCAATAGCCTAAGTTTGATGTCTTGGATCCACATAGTAGAGGAAGACAAGTGACTCTTACAAGTTCTCTGATCTCCACACACCTTGGCACATGTGTGCCCTCCCTCGAATGAATGAAATAAAAGTCAGGTTGGATAATCTTATCCCAGAAAGAAATTCCTACATGAAGAAAACGTAAATTTAAAAGAAATCTCTACTATAACTTTAAAAATTATTTCCATTATTGTGTGTATGCATGATTCACGTATATGAGAACAAGAGCCATGTACATATACCATAGCACCCGTGTGGAAGTCACAGAACAACTTCGTAGAGTCGATTCTCCTTTTTACCATGTTGGTCCTGGGGACTGAATTCAGGTTCATCAGGCTTGGTGGCAAGCACTCTTAGCTGTAGAGCTATCTTGTCAGAGATGCTAGCAAGGAAAGAACTATATATATACTATGAGCATATGTATCCTTTTGCATCGAAAGTAATAACTGACATGAAATACTAATGTGGAGTTGAGAGTGCCACGCAAGAGATAGCTTACAAACGCAGCTGGCCATCCAACTATCTGAAAAGAAACATCAATTAAATGCTGAGGCCTCAGAGGAACCTGGTGAAGAATCTGAAAACCAGGACACGAGGAAGAAACGAATAAGAGGTATAAGTAAAAATGTTTCAGATGTGCGTCAGGCATGACAGCATCCCTAAATATATAAGCAAAGGCTCTGCGAAAAAAGTTTCAAAACGTTGCTAAAATGAGAGGCAGCGTAGTGTGGGTGAAAGAACAGGGAACTGTGAGTTAAGAGCATATGGTTTAGGGTGGGGGTGGCTAGTGGGGAAAGTGCTTGCCCCACTTAGGGTGGAGATGGCTAGTGGGTGCCCCAGAAGCATGAAGACCTGAGTGTGGTGCCTCAGAACTCATGAAACAAAACAAAAGAGGTATAGCTGTGCATGCCTATAATCCCAGCACGAAGGAGGGGGAGCCAATCACTGGATTTCAGCCAGCCTAGCCAAACTGGCAAGCTTCACATTGAGTGAGAGACCCTGGCTCAAAAAGTGTGAAGGAGAGCCATGGAGGAAGATGCCCCGTATCACCTGCTTTTCCCCACATGCACATGTGCATACAAGTATGACTGGGTACTGCGGTGGACTGAATGAGAGCGGGTGCCATAGCTCCATAGGCAGTGGCATTAGGAGGTGTGGCCTTGTTGGAGGAAGGGTGTCACTGTGGGTGGGGGTAGCTGGTCTTTGCTACTTTGTCAGTTCTTCCTTTTCCCACCCTTTATCCCCTAAGTTTCACTCCTTGTCACTAGACAGGAGAGAAAGGATAGAAGGAAGAGAGAGAGAGAGAGAGAGAGAGAGAGAGAGAGAGCGCGCGCGCACGCAACAACCACTGGACCACCTATCAGAGCTCTAGCATTTATATACCCTCTGAAAAGCTCCCAGAATTCCAAATGTCACACTGTGTGCAGCTGGCAAAACTATGCCTCTGCTAGAGCAAGAGGGAAATCATAGCTGCTGTGGACAGTCCAAAGCAGCCCCATATCCTATAACTGGCATTAAAATGAAAACAATTTCTTATAATATTTCTGTGTTTTTAAAGAAACCAAAATTCCAGAATTCTCACTACAGGTAGGATTTAAGGTTTCAAATGCTCAGGCCAGGCCCAGTGTCACACTCTCTTCCTGCTGCCTGCAGATCCAGGACTAGGACTCTCAGCTATCTCTCCAGTACCATGTCTGTCTGCATCCTGCCATGCTTCCCGCCATGATGACAATGGAATGAACCTCGGAACTGTAAGCCAGACCCAATTAAATGTTGTTCTTTATAAGAGCTGCCATGGTCATGGTGTCTCTTCACAGCAGTAGAAACCCTAACTCAGACATGCACATACATACACAACTATGTACACAGAAACAAAAATACAACAATAAAATGTTTTTAATAAAAAGAACTCACAGTTGTACCAAAAGATATGTTTGGGAATCAAGTAGGAACTATCGGCATCAATTTTCTCTTTGATTAAATTGTCTCTACAGTTTGTAAACTTTGGGATTCTACAACTCTGTTATTTGAAAAACGACTGCGAAGACATAAAGTACTCAGAGCGCATTTGTATTCTCTCAGCGTAATACCATTACTAGTTATCTGGCTGTGGGGACCTCGGTTTCCTTGGACATGAGCTGTGCCTTTGTGGCTTGGTACAATCCTCCTCCTGCGGTTGCTCGTGTTTCGCTTCACTTTTCCCAGCTGTAGGCCTGATGGCTTGCCAAACAGGTCTCACTATGTACTTCCATGTAAACACTTCTCCAGAGCACACTGCATTTCTATATCCTGGGCAGTCATGGCTTTCTCCACTAAAACTCTCAGAAACCAACTTTCCACCCAGTTGTGAAGATTCCCAGATGAATTGCAAGAGCATTTTCAGCTAGTATGGCACGTATACAGGTACAGTTGGCTCCCCTTTATCTTCAAGAGAACATTCCAGGAACCCCAGTGGATGCATGAAACCTCAAGCAATACCAAATACTAGATAAACAATACTTTCCCCATACATAAACACTACAATAAAGCTTAATTTACACGTGAGGCCCAGTAAGACATTAACAACTAACAGAAAAACAGAGCACTTATAACGATACGAGAGCAAAAGCTACATGATGTGTTCGTCCATACACTTTCTCCAAAGGAATTACTTCAACACAAGAACTATAATTCTGTGGCAGTGGATCTGATAACCAATATGGCTGCCAAGTTGTTAACAGGTGCAAAGTGTATACAGTAGACATACTGGGAAAAAAAGGTCATTTACATACTAGTTGGGTCAGGGTAGCATGTACAAGATTCCCCTGTATTACCTCAGGATGTCATGTAATTTAATACCTATGAATTATTCACTTCTAAAGTTTCCATTTAATAATTTTACACCACAATTGCTGCAATTGAAATTGTGGAGAGGAAAACTGTGATGAGAGAGGATTGTTTTGTATCGCTGATTACCTAAATTACTATATACCTAAATTATATATATATAAAGGGAAGCAGTCTAAACAGCTGAGCCAGAGATATAAACTAGCCAGACAGACTGGCAATGCCAGCCTTAGCCCTGTACATACACCACACTGGTCTCCTTCCATCCTGGGTAGTATTCCCTAGACACAGTCTAACTCACTACTCCAGATGTTTCTTCTTACATTCTCGTAATAGTTCAGTATTGATGATCTCTTTTTTGACCTGCTTCTTCTTCTCTTTGCTGAATAATTTTTATTAGCATTCACACACACTAAGCTTTGCCACTGTAAAAATAAGCAGAGATCTTTTCTTGTCCTTGCTCTGCTTTTCCAGCTTCCAGCTGATTTTTTTTTTTCTAGTTTCTCCTGTGTAAGTTTCTAGTCTCATTTTGTGCTTTTCTCTGTCCCAGTTCTCAGACTCATGAGTTATGGTGAGTTCTTTAAGCTCATGCTCTGTAAGCAAATGGATGCAGCTTCCAGCATTGCTGCTGGTAAGCATAACTAAATCAGCTTACCTCTGTGCCTTGGTTTTCTTGCACATCAAGTGGGGCTCCCAACTTAACAGACTATATGCTAGTAAATGAATCTCGTGCCGAATTTACATCTTTAAAATGTACAATAATAGCAATCTCAGCACTTAGGAGGTTAAGGCAGTAGGATTTCAAGTTCACGGCCAGTTGGGCTACATAGGACACTGAGGGGTGGCTTAGGGAACATAGGGAAACCCTGTATCAGGTACACACACACGCACACGCACACACACACTCACACACAAATAATAAATGAGTAAATAAATAATTGTGAAAATTATTCTATAAATATAAGAGAGTAAAACTTTCTAGAATAACACCTATATTCGCCTTTAACAAATCTCTCTACATGCTGTGTTCCTTTTGCCTAGAACGATCTCATGAAAATTCCCTTTCTATTATCCCACCTTATTCAATTAGTAAATACATATTCAACTATAAAAATCCAGTTTGGAGTAGTCCTCTGAGAATCAGTTCCAGACCACATGTGTTTCTGGCTTCCAGATGGAGCCAGGATGCCCTGTGTGCTGTCAACACACTTCTACTGTGGCATCTATTACATTATAGCACAGATTTTGTGGATGTTCTGCTAACGGGCAATGAGCTTCTTGACTACAAGGCACTGTCATTCAGTTCTGCTTTCCAAGAGCCTCCCTGCGCCCAAACCACCAGGGAATCATACACTTATTTGAAGTCATCCAGAAAGTAAGCAAGGAATTTCAACCTTAATTCGAGGAAATCATCCCCCCCACACACCCATATACACAAATAATTTAACATCTTTAAAACAAATATCACCAATAATGTTTTGCTGCCCACATTCAAATACCAGGTTCATCATAGGGAAGCCAAAGCTTCCCTACATAGTGCAGCTTGGTTTGTATGCCTCTTAGAACTTCTAATGGTATAATATTGTTACCAATCTTTCAGACTTTTGGTAGTTTGTATTCTCTAGGATGCAAACAACTCCATCTCAAGTAAATGACAAATGTGAACATCTAAGACCTGTCACTGGGCCCTTGGCACAGGCATCCAAGGAGCGGTATTTCTCTAGCAGTAAGTAGGGTCAACAGTCCCATGCAAGCTTTCAACAGATCCACAAGTGGACCTGTACCCCTACATTCCCCTTAAGATTAAGAAGAAAGAAATCCTCGAGGGGATACTGTATAGGGCCCTAGCAGCTGGCTCTGCAGCCGTAACTGCACTGTGAGAACAAACAAAACAACCAGGCTTCACACTCCAGGCAACAGGCAGGCAACTCTACTTCTTGGGTAAGTGAGGAGAGAAAGAGGAAGCCATGGGCAAACTGGTTCAGACCAGTGAGTGCCTGCCTCATTAAGCCCTCTCTGTAATATGTTAGTTTTGAGGCCTATGTAAAGGAAGCATGAACAAGAAAAGTCCCCATCTTACCAAGAAAACCATCAATATTCAAAATCTTTCCTGAAAGGGTATGACTATTCAAACTCTTCTCCACAAAATGAAATGTGCATCTCTGCTTGTAGCTACCTGGCCAACTATACTTCTGCCTACAGTCGCTCTGCCTATGATGTAACCTGCTGTGTTTCCTGTCTGTAATAACCTTTCGCTTTACTTTTGCTTGAGAATAACTACAATAACCTATAACCAAATCAACCAACCAAATAAACAAACAAAAAAAAAAGCAAATGCCAGAAAGCTCTCCATAAAAATAAAGCCTTTTGTGATATTGAACATTTTTGGGCACTAGAAGAAATATTGTTAAGATTATTTAATGCTACCATGTAGAAGTGTGCCTTTATTAAAATTAAATGATAAAAAAAAACTGAATATGAGATATGAACAATCTGTGATACAGTCAGTAAAATAGCTTAATCTGTTTATCAGACTGGGATCTGATTTGCTAAAAACATTATTTAATTATATTTTATTTTAAAAAATATTTTAAAGATATCCTAAAATACTTTCAATGTTAGTTTGCTTTATTCTTTTGAATTTAAGTAAAAACAAAAACAAAAAAACTAAAGCACAGCAAATTACTTTAAATATGAAATTAAACTTTTGGTCTTATGAACAAGTTTCAAGATTTAAAATTGGTATTTCATTTTTTTAAATAAAAAAAAAAAACAGACATTCCCCAAGGCAATGAAGAAATTACTGAAATTTGTTTAATGAATAGTGTCTCATTAGGCAGACTGTTGGAACATGGGATAAAGAGGAACAGCACATATCGGCTTTCTCTAGCGTGGGTGTCCTGGTATTCTCAGGATCTTTCACCCACTCATGAGTCAGTTTTATATAACACAGTAATGTATAATTTGCCTCCTACTCACAAGCCAACACTTCAGAGATAACATTTTACCCAGTGTTATTTAAAGAATATGGTAACTTGGAACATTTTAATATTTTTCAAAATGTATAAACAACCAAATTATTATCATGTTAGTCACAAAGCTCTTTGGCTTCAAAGAAGCACTCCAGTGTATTTTAATGCTATAATAATTAATTTAGGAAAAGATATTTGGAAAATATGTAAACTTTGTAACAAAATATAACTTTATTGTTTTAAGATTTTATATTTGATTCTATGTACGCATGTGCATCCATATGTGTCCATGTGTATATAAGTATCGGTGCCGGTGGATGGTGTTACATTCCCTATAGCAGGAATCAGAGGCAGTTGTAATTGATGTGGGCACTGGGACCCAGGTCCTCTGGAAGAGCATCAAGAACTCTGAACCAGTCTCTCTGTCGTTCTGGTTGTCCTAGAACTTACTATTCTGGTAGACCAGACCAGGTTGGCCTCAAACTCACAGTTCACCTGCCTCTGCCTCCCAAGTGCTGGGATTAAAGGTGTGTACCACCTCCACCCAGTGAGATTTAGTTTAAAAAAATTGTCATGAATTTATACATAAAGGAGCACTTGCCTCTACAGCCAGAGAGAGATAAAGCAGAGGTACAGGAGCTCAGAGACTATTGGCAAAATTGATAAATAAATGAAATGTCAGCATAGGTCACACATAATTGAAATGAAGTCCAGTCCAGCGTCCTGGTGCTTGTTCCAGTGCAGCTAAAAAGGCAGAGCCAAACGGAAACTGGAGAGAGCTGGGAACAGTGCATGGTCCAAGGCAGACTCTTCCTGGAGCAGGAGTGTGACCTCCTAACAGGAAAGGGCGAGTGGGGTCATGCTAGCTCATTTAATAGGGTCTGAATCTTACAGAGTAAGTGCCTGGGAGCAGAAATTGGTAGGAGGTATTAGCGCAGAACAGAGCAACATGAAGTCAGAACCTTAGTCAGTAACTAGGCAGGACTCAGCATTAGTTTTTCAACCAGTCATATATTTGAACATGTTTTATTTATGTATTGATTGTATTATGGGTGACCTCAAACTCTAATCCTACTGCCTTGACTTCCTAAATCCTGAGATTATAGGAAGCTGTGATACAACTGTCTGTGGGCCTCTGCTTACTTTGACCACACCCATCATTTTCCAGGGAAAAAGAAACCAAGACACACTCCATACTTCGAATGTGGCAACCTTCTATCTGCTACTTGATAACTGTATATTAGCAATTTTTTTCCACAAGGAATTTTCTAATTTCCCAACTGTGCCCATAGCCAGTATTACAAAATGTGTCCTTGCTTATTTTTCCTGGAAAATGATGGGTGTGGCCAACTTAAACAGAGGCCTTACAGACAGTTGAATCATCGCTTCCTATAATCTCAGGATTTAGGAAGCCTAGACAGTAGAATCAGCACTTAAGGTCATCCACAGCTACTTAGTAAATTTGGGGTCAGTCTGAAGTACAGAAGACACTGCTCCAAGCAAAAGACATAAATAAAAAAGCTGCAGTCTACAGAAAAAAAAAATGAGAGGAAAAGACAGGCACAGGCTTACCTCCAAGGCTGCCAAGATGGCAAGTGACAAAGAAACATGGATGACTATGAAGAGAAAGCTAGTGAGCCATCTTACTTGTCTACGGCTGTGAAGAGACACCATGTCCAAACTGAAAAAGGAAGCATTTAATTGGGGGCTTTCTTACAGTTTCAAAGGGTTAGTTCATGATCGTCATGGTGGGAAGCTTGAAGGCAAGGAGCTATAGCACTGGGGCAAGAGCTTCCATCAGAGTATGGGCACACAAACATGCCCACATAGAAAGAGAAGTAGAGAGACAGACAGGTAGACACAGACAGAGACAGAGAGAAACTGGGCCTGGCATGGACTGCTGAACCTTGTCCCCTACCCTATGCCTACCCCTGACTGACACATTGCTTCCAACAAGGCCCTACCCTCAATGCTTTCTAAACAGTCACCAACTGGGAACCAAGCCTTCAAAAATACTAGCTCATGGGGGCTAATCTTGTTTAAGACATTGTATATACTAAACAAAAATGAAGTGAAAAAGAAAAGCGCTGCGGTGAATGAAGTCAGAGCAGTGCTGGCAAATTCAGGAGCCGAGCGGATTCGGAGCAGGTGTAATGTGATTGATGGACATAGTCTATGGATACAGAACCTATCAGAGCTTTAAAAAGTACAAACACATTCACACACGGAAAAAACCTGTGCATTTTATTGAATTAAATCATAATCATATGATTTAATGATTAATTATGATCATAATCATATGATTTAATTCAATAAATGATTGGATTTATTGGTATTGATTGGTTATGACTATTAATCAGGTAAGAAAGAGCCCAGCCAACTGTGGGTGGCACCATTCCCTGAGCAGGTAATCCTAGGTTGAATTATAAAAAAGTATGAGCCTCTGAGGCAGCTAGCAAGCATAATGCTTTCATGGTTTCTGCTCTGACTTCTTTCAGTGAAGTCTGTGATCTGGAAGTGGAATTCAAATAAACATTTTCCTCCTGTAAGTTACTTTTAGCCAAACTGTTTTATCACAGCAACAGAAAGGAAACTAGAACATCAGAAAATAAAATAGCCTTCGAGTATATAAATAAATACAGGAATAAAGTCAGAACTAAAATATAACACAAAACAAGATACAACAGACTTGAACTGGATATGCTAAGAATTTAAAAATACACTGCTGAAACTAAGAGCAAAGTTCACAATACTGCTGTTCTCTAATTGCAGGAAAGGAAAGGACTGGCTGTTCTTTGACATTACTCGCTAATCCCTGAGCTGGGCACAGAAACCCAGCCAACCCTCAAACATTTCTGTCTATCCATGCTTCCTAAAGCATGGTGTGATGGCAACTGCCCTGTGTAAAGAATGCTTAATAATACAACCCTCCCATGTGTGAGCAACAAACCATGAGGGGCTTTGGTTTCACAAACATCAATACCCCCCCTCCCCCGGGGACAGAGAGTAGCCGCACACATGTGTCTATGTGAAATGCACACAAACGGGTAAACACAGAAGCACATTTACACACACACATAAAAAGCAAAAATATAAAAATAAAAGCAGTAGGAGATATAAAGGGCACTGAAGAAAGGGCTAACACAGATGTAAACAGAGGCAATGAGGTACAGAAAGGAACAAAGATAGCACTGGGAGCTGGCCAGGTGCTTGAGTAAAGTCACTGACTGCCAAGACCGATGACCTTAGTTTGATTCCCAAGACGCCACATGGTGGGAGGAGAAAACTAAAGTCCCAAAAGTTGTCCTCTGACTTGGATAGTGGCACATTGTGGCATGTGCACACACACACACAAACCCAATAAATATATGAATGTGATTCTTTAAAAAGATACTGCTACAGGTAACAAGTAGAAAAAGTTTTAAAGTGAATGCACAACATCACACAGAAGTCAAGAAAAACAAAGAAAAGTATACCACATAAAACTTCTGAATAGTGAGAACATAGAAAAAAATTAGAACAGAAAGTTCATTTATAACAATCAAGTATCTTAATTCCCTAGGAATAACAATGGTGATTGATATCAAAGACCTAGTCATTGCTGAGTACAAAAGTTATGGGCTTGTGAGAAAAGATCCTGGATTTAAAGTTTCCTTTGTGAGACTCTGAGTGAAAGATGGAACCACCAAAAACCAGATTATTCCAAAGCCAGAGAGAAAAGAAAAGCATCAGACAGACAGAATGCTTAGCATCATGTAATAACCAAAAGCTACTGAGGGTGTACAGGGTATGAGCGATCCATACAATGTTAGTAGGAATAAAATTAGTGCAGACACTATGGAAATGACAGTGGAGTCCCTCAAAGTACTAGAAACACAGTCGGGCCTCCTGGTGCGGATCTGTAATCCTATCACACAGAAGGCAGAGCAGAAGGATCATCAGCATGAGTTCGGGTTGGCTACCTAGCAAGTTTCAGGCCAGCTTGGGAGACATGGTATGATCCTCTGTCAAAACCAGTTCAATAAACCTCTACAGAACTAAAGATCCCCATATGATCCAGGTCTACCTCATCTGGGTACAGAGCTGAAATAGTCAAAGAGAGAAGACAGGAAGATCTATACACATTCAAGTTTACTGAAACTCTATTCACAGACATGTGGTCCATCAGCATAATACAGCTTTACTAAACCACAAAGACCAAAAATAGATCATTTGCAGGAAAATGGGTGGAACTGGGGATTACCATGTTAAGCGAGGTCAGCAAAACTGGGGGGATAAAGATGAAGTGACTTCTTTCACATGCAGAAAGAATCTATACAGACAGTAGAAAGAGGACTGTTAGGGAAGAGGACAGGCCAGGTGACATCAGCTATGCAAACTTGACGACCTGAGTTCAAGCCCTGAAACCTTTAATATAAAGGAGGTGAACCAAGTTGTCCTCTGACCTCTAAACTCATGCAATGGCACATGTGCCTCCTTCAGTAATAATTAAAATAGATAAATTAAGACTAAAAATAAAGTGAGATAGCTCAGCAACTAGGAGTACGTTCTACTATTTTGCAGAGGACCTGAATTCGGTCCCCTCTACCTAAGAACTGCTTTTAACTCCAACTCTAGGAAATCTGATATGCTCTTCTGGTCTCCTTGGGCAGCTGCATACACATGTTATACACACATAGAATACAGACACAGACATAAATAAAAATGAAATAAGTAATTAAAATTAAAATTGGTGGGCTGAAGAGATGGCTCAGTGGATAAGAGAGCTTTGCTGTATAGGCTCTAAGGTCAAATGAGAAGAACAGAGATAAGAAGCTAAGAATGGCTGTGTTTGTAAACTCAGAGCTGCAGGGGACAGACAGGAGGACTGCTGGAGCTCACCTGCTCCTGTCTTGTTCCATGTTCAAGGAGAGACAGTCTCACAAAGGACTAATAAACAGTGATAAAGCAGGATCTCCAATGCCCTTCTCTGATTCTGGGTATACATGGGTACACGCAAGCAGGCATTGTGCACACAGGCAGACAGGCAGGCAGACTGACAGACTGACAGACAGATAGACACAGACAGACACACACACACTAAAATATAAGTGAATAAAAAAAGATTTCTAACAAATACACAGGATAAATATATAACTGCACTATAACACATTGTAGCCAGATGATGCATATGACTCTTGAGATTTAACTTTGAATTTTAATTCAAGCTAGCCAAAATTTAAAATGTATCCTTTACTTGCATTAGCTACATTTGTAGAACTCAATGGCCATGGGTTGCTAACATGGGTATTGACTGAAGTTATGCATACAGAGCATTTCCACCCTGGCAGAATATTCATTCCCTTAGACGGTACTCACCTAGAAAGAGGAGCCTGATGCATGACAGTGATGACTTACACACCACTGGGCTAAGTCAGTCTTTTCATTAAGTGGAGAAAGATTAATTGGGCATGCATATATAAAACTAAATTGAAAAATAATTGTGACCTTTACTTTGTACCAGGAATAAAATTAGTACACTAATAATTTGTAGTTCACTTAGACTAATTTTATTTGTACACTAGTGCACAGGAAAATAAATGCAATTTAAAAAAATAAGAATTTATGCCGGTCAGGAAGTATCACTAGGATGGTATAGGAGGAAGCTCCAGTGAGAAAACGTTAGTCTCTGATGGTCTGTGTTTGCTCCCAAGGACCTATGTGTCAAAGACGGAGAGAACCGATTCCTATAAGCTGTTTTTTGACCTGCATGTGTGTGCCACAGTGAGCATACCGTCAACAAAAAAACAACAAACAAACACGAAAAGTTTTAAAAATAGGGAAAGGTTAAGGCAGGCCTGAAGTAGATCTGTTCTTTACAGCCCTCAGAAAACACCACTTGGCTAGCACTTGATTCTGGACTACTCACCTCTAGAACAGAGGGTTTTGAACCTCCCCCATCTTCGTTAACGGCTTTAGTCGTGGTACGTTTTTTTTGATACCCTAGCAAACCATACAAATAGTATCTATTAAAGAAGAATATATGTATCTCTTATGATCCATAACTCATTTTGAGAGATGAACGTAAGAAAAATGTATATATGTTTGTGTAAGAATTACTACTGGTAAGACCTTGAAACCCAGAAATAACCAAATGACCATCACAAGTATAGTGAACGTGTTTTGTCGCAGTCATACAATGGAATTTTATATGAGGAGAATTTATAAATTACAGCCACATGCAAGAATAAGGATTATTCTCACAATGATGTTAAATGGAAGTGGTCTTACATGTAAAAGAACATGTATCATGTGTGTCCAACCTACAGCTACATGTATGTATCATGTGT
>JADRCH010000032.1:725438-772887 GCA_019843965.1 Rhynchomys soricoides | reverse complement strand
ATGTGTGTCCAACCTACAGCTACATGTATGTATCATGTGTGTCCAACATACAGCTACATGTATGTATCATGTGTGTCCAACATACACCCTAGGATAACTACAAATGCAGATCAGTATAAAAATCACAAACTCACTTAAAAAATAATGCAAGGCCACTTTTTCCAATTGATACTGTTACTTACTTAAATGCGTATTTCTCGAGTGTAACCTTTTTGGACAACAATAAGATATCAACATGTCAAAAAGCTGGACCCACTGGTACTAGAAAGATAGCTCAGTGGTTAAGAGCACTTGCTCTTGCAGAGGACCCAGGTTTGGTTCCTCACACTCATATAGTAGCTTAAAACTATAATAAGTAAGTCTAGTTCCAGGGGATCTGAATCCCTCTTCTGACCTCTAAGGGCATGTGGCATGCAAGTGGTACACATGTAGGTAAAAGACTCATGTACATAAATATTATGAAACAAGTAAAACTTAACATTTCTTTAAAATTTAAAAGTTTAAGATTTAAAAAGCTGGATACACCTGACTATAGTTGAATGGGAAAATAGTCATCTATGGCGTTAGACGTCAGGACAGTGTTCCTTCGACGGGGAGGGAAGCAGGGATCAGGAGGCCAGCAGACACCAGGTTCTTACTTTTATTGAAAGATGGTCTCAGTGTACATCCCAAGTGGGTCTGGACTTCACAGTCCTTGTACTTAAGCTGCCTGGGTTCAGGGATTACACAAGTGTGCCACCATGCATGGTTCAGGAGAGGTGGCTACATTGAAAAATCCTCAAGCTTTACCTATATGATCTATATACCTTTCTGTATGTATGCTACAGATCAGTAAGAAAAAATACTTTTCAAAAATTGAATAGGTTTGTTTAAATTGAACAGTAGATTAGAACTGAGAGAGAAAACTAAAGACTGCCATTATCCAGCCAGGAATGGTAGCACATGCCTGTCGGCACTCAGGAGGGAGAAGTAGGCACGTTCTGTGAGTTTGAGGCCATCCTGATCTACGCAGAGCGAGCGCTTCAGGAAAGTGGAGGCTATGTGGAGAAACCCTGCCTCAAAACAACAGCAGGAAGCCATTATCTAACCCACAGACAGTGTAAGATACACCAGAAGAAACAGGGCAGAGCAAACAGATAAAGGAAGGACTGTTGGAACTATGCTGGGATTATGGAAAAAGAGAGAACAGGAGAGAAATGAACAGGCACTGTCCTAGAACAGGACCTGCACAACTGGGCTGGGCAGGCCTGAGAGACGGAGGGGCAGAGGCAGGCAGATCTCGGTGAACTCAAGGCTAGCCAGGGACACACAGTGAGACCCCCATCTCGTAATAAAACAAAACAGCAACAATCAAAACACAAATAAACAAACAGCCAGATTGGGCTGGTGAGGTGGCTAGGCAATTAAAGGTAGCTGCCACCAAGCCCGACAGCTTAAGTTCTATCACTGGGACCTACGAGGTGGAAAGAGAATCAGCTCCCACCAGTTGTCCTCTGATCTCCACCATGCATAGGCGGTACAAGCACACACAGAATAAATGAATGCAAACAAGTGAAACAAGCTTGGTGGTGGGCGCACAGGCCTTAAATCCCAGCACTCTCAGGCAAAGATAGGTGCATCTCTGAGTTAGAGGCCAGCCTGGTCTACGGAGCTAGGTCTAGACAGTGAATGCTACACAGAGAAACCCTGTCTCTGTAAAAAGAAAAAAAAAAGAAGTTGAACAAATGTGAACTACAGCTAACCATACTTAGTTAAACATACATATGTACACATACTTAGGTAGGCAGGAGCATATAAAAACAGCAGCAATTTACTGTGAGATAGCTTCAAAATAAATAAGAAGGATTGATGTGAAGAAAGGACCGAGGGACAGACAAACGAAATTTATCAGAGACTGGTGAGAGGACCACAGGATGCCACTCAACCTTTGCTCAATGTTGTTTTATGTTTAAAGTTTTCCATAAAACTGGTGGAGAAAATGTGATACATGAAACTATGGGGTCAAGAGAACACTCTCCATAAAAATAGAGAGAGCCATAGAATGGCCTGACCTGAAAGAGAATATCACATACATTGTAATAGTTCAAACATGAAATGTCCCCACAGGCTCAGAGGTTTGAATGGCTGGCCCGAGTTGGTGGTGTGGCACTGGGAGGTGGGGAGGCTTGCTGAGGTGACTGGGGCAGAGCTGGAGAAGTGGGTTGCTGGCAGTGAGATTTCAGGTTATCACTAGGCCCCGTTTCCCCTTTAAACCCTCAACCACGCTTCAAGCCCTCCTGTGCTTCCCCACCATGGTGGACAGTGTCTTCTACACGGAAGACCAACCTGATGTTTCCCTCTTCGCCTTGGTCAGGTCTTCTGCCCGGCGACAAAGGAAAGGCTAACCAACACAACGATGGAAGAAGTAAGCGAGTAGGATAGACATCAGAGGGTCGCTACTCTAAACTGAAAAAATAAACAAATAACATGCAACAGGCATGCGTGTGTCACCTACAGTGTGTATTCAAGAGAACTGTCAATATGACATCTTGAGAGGACTTCCTCTAAGGCTTAAGATACCTGAAGCCTGGCATGGTGGAACACTCACAAGGCAGAGCTAGGGGGAACTCTGAGGTTTTGAGGCCAGCTTGGTCTACATGGTGAGTTCCAGGACAGCAAAGGCTATGTAGAGAGACTCTGTCTCAAAAAAACAATGGTACCAGAAGACCTGAGTCTGATCGGCAGAACTCACATGGTAGAAAGAGAGAATTTATTCTGGCAAGCAGTCCTCAACAAGTACATTCTGGCACGTATGTACAGCAAGAGCATAAATAAATGAAATGCAACTAAAGAACAGCATTGTTCAGTGCATTGCTACCTGAAGTATAAGTCAATTACAGCTTATGGACAACATCTATTTCATTACAATCAATCTAACTACAGAAAGTTTGAGATAAATGAAAAGACTGGATTAAGCAGAGCTTGGCTTTTTAACACATTTTCCAGTAATTTTTAGCATGCCTTATCAAAGTACTATACCTGCCATCTCTTCTGAGGGCAAAAACGATGCCATCTTTTTGGAATGGAAGCAGTCTTGTTCTAAGCTTGTCCGGTAAGAAGTCCAGCTGTGTATATGACTCGCTTGTTATACAAGAAATCTGAGGTTTGGGAGCCTTCGTTTTGTTACCGGCTGTAGGCATGGTGAGCCTGGAAACCTGGAACAACAGACAGAGGGGTGTTGGAGACATGATTATCCACGCTGCAGAATGCCACGTGCATGACAATTACATTCTTTATACCATGCATATAGGTAAAGCCCCCCTTAGACTAATTAAGTCATGTCTGAGGAGTAGGCTGCTACAAAGTCCAAATGGACGACATAATTCACTGTCGAGAAATAGCTCCTCCATTTCATCTTACCGTTTCAAACAGATACATTACTGAAAAAAAATTGTATATCAACTGGATTTTTACAAAGCTAACAACATTTACGCCTTTGGAAACTTCTTTCTTTTTCCCTTTTTTTTTTTTGTTTTTCGAGACAGGGTTTCTCTGTGGAGCCCTGGCTATCCTGGAACTCACTCTGTAGACCAGGCTGGCCTCAAACTCAGAAATCCACCTACCTCTGCCTCCCAAGTGCTGGGATTATGGGATTAAAGGCGTGCACCACCACTGCCCGTGGAAACTTTTTTCCATTAGTTATGGCGCTGTAGACTAAATCCAGGACTCAGAAAAACTAAACCCAACAGTGCGCTACTACTGAGTTACAATTCCTTCTAAGAAAAAAATTTTTAAAAAAAATGAATGTATGTGTTGGTACTATAAAAATTCTTGGTATAGATGTCTAAGTGGGCAAAAGTGCATGCCACACAAGCCTGATAACCTAAGTGTGATCCCCAGGCCCACCTAAAAAAGGAAAAAACTGACCACACAAAGTTCTCTTTTGAACTTTATGTATGCACCAACACATAAAATAAAGCAATCAAAACATTAGCTATTGGCTAGGAAAAAATTGGTGAAAGATAGATTTAGTAGAACTCACTTCTAAATAATTCTCTTTAAAAGTAAGACTTGTACTGGGCATAGTGGTGCCTACTCAGGAGGCAGAGGCAGAGAAGATCTCTGTGAGAAGACCAGCCTGGTTCACATATTGAGTTCCAGGCCAACTAGAGCTACATGGTGTAAACTTGTCTCAAAAGGTGGGTAAGGGGAAAATGATATACAGTCGTTCTGATAAAATCCTGAAAGGTAAACCGCCCAGACCATATAGCCAAAACAAGGCAGAAGTGAGACCAAAGGGTGGGGCTTTTCATCATAGGAAACATGCCAGAGTGGAACATTTTGCTTTGTGGCTAAATCACAGTAAAAATATCTGTTTTTAATAGTCAGAATGTTTGCCCTAAAGAGAGCCACAGTTAAAAATGCTTACCACCCAACCTCTTGAATTCTATGGTGTTATACATTCAGAAATATGAATCTCAACATATGTATACATATAGTGGACTCTGGTTATATAATAGTAAACACAGATGCTCTTCTGAAAATCTACAGAAAATTACTTACTAAATTACTGATATTGGTGGGATAGAGCTGGGCAGTGGTGGCGCACGCCTTTAATCCCAGCACTTGGGAGGCAGAGGCAGGCGGATTTCTGAGTTTGAGGCCAGCCCGGTCTACAGAGTGAGTTCCAGGACAGCCAGGGCTATACAGAGAAGTCCTGTCTCAAAAAACAAAAAAGAAAGAAACAAAGAAAGGAAGGAAGGAAGGAAGAAAGGTGGGATAAAACAGAGACTTGTAGATCAGGGGTGTACACACACACACACACACACACACACACACACTAGGGGTGTACACACACACACACACAATTTAATATGAATATATTAAATAATATGTACATAAATTAAAATTGAAGCCAAATAATTAACTTAGTAACCAAAGCAGAAAGTGCCCTTGGAAGTACTGTCATGGTTTTAAATATTAGCTCTCTGACGACTTCTACATTTCTACATGAGGATCTCTTGTCACACGAAGACATCAGACTCACAAGTCCAACTAGGCATCTCTGCCTGGCTAAGTGGGATTCTAACTCCTCCTCCCTACTGTGTGCTTCACCCATAACCTTACCCATTGAGTCCGTCCTAGTCCTCACAGTCTGTTCTGTCTCACACTGCACATCCACTTATCAGCAACGCCTGACTATGCTCCGATTGTATTCAGAATCTCACCAATTTTACAGATCTGCTTGCCAGCACTGTCTCTAGTCAGAAATCCTGGAACAATTTAACTGGTACTGGCCATGTCCACCTTTTCCTTAATTCTTTCTTAAAATACAGCAGGCAGCAAGGTACTTTGGAAACAACCCTGGATCCGATCCTTTCTCAGAGCTCCTAGCAGTTCTTCCTTTATTGAGATCTCAGGCCCTCACTGGCTGTCCATCTCTTATACACCCGCCCCCCACTGTCTTCACTGCTCCATCACCTACCCACTTTTATTGTGCTAGTGTCTTGAACTTTCAGGTCTCAGAACTTTGCATTAGCTCATCTGTCTGAATAGCACTCTTCCCCCAGATGCCTGCATAACTGCCTTCCCGAGTCCTTCACACCTTCTCAATGGTCATTTTATCAATAACTGTAACTTATCTGCATTATTTAAAATTCTAGCTCTTCAGATCTCTACCCTGCCTCACTTTCTTTCTTCTTGATAATACCTATCAGCTTACAAAGTATTATATCATTTACTTCTTTTTTTTTTTGCTGTTTATTGATTGACACGTTCATAAGCTTCATAAAGGCTTATTGGACTTTTGCTTTTTTGTGTAATGAGGGTTAAACCCAGAACCTTCCTTGTGCATGCTAAACAGGCACTCTGCCCCTGAATATCATATTTTCTTAGTCTTTACTCTTTATTTTAATACAGGGTCTGACTAAGTTAACCAGGCTGGCCCTGAAGCCAACAAATCAAAGATTTCTGTCTGTTAATGCTTACTAATGTTACACACTCAGGAGTGCCTGGGACTGAGTACTCAATATTGTCTCTTTAAAATTCAAGAGGACAGGCTGGGTGTGGCGGTGCACACACCTTTAATTCCAGCACTCGGGAGGGGGAGGCAGAGGCACAGGCAGAGGCAGAGTATGAGAGGATGCTTTCTACAGAGCTAGTCAATCAATCAGTGAATAAAAATCACTAAGTTTTCAAGTCCAGAGGGCAGGACAGGAACTAGGGATGAGAGGATATAATTGTGACCAGAGCACGCACAATGCTAGTGTTGAACTAGTGTGCAACTAGAGTTTATGAAATGGAGCAAGGCAGGAATCAAGGGGCTAGTACAGTGCTATGCAGGTACAAGTCACTCTAGTACACACAAAGTATATGCTAAATTCAAATTATAGCACAGAGGTTTGCATATTTTGCAGAGTGAAGAAGGTTAGAGCTGGTGCTTTCAACAGCTAAGCTATTCTCCAGCCCCAATATAGCTATACTTATAGGTCATGAGTAAACTAAAGCCTAAATTTAATAAACTGGAATGTTTTAGTGTCAAATTTTAATATTATAAAATATCAAATATAAAATAGCATATTGATAACGGTAAACAGCGTTACATATTTCCTGACCAGCTTATCACAGGGCTTCCTAAGCTGCTGTATCAAATATCAATTACTTTAAAAGCAAAACCACCTTTCATTCCATAGATAACTGTTTTCGAGATAATGATAAAATAACCCCCATTTATTGGAAGACAGCTGAATGAAAATAAGAAAGAAAAAGAAAAGCAAAGGACATGACTGCTCCTAGGGATGGTGGAGGAGAAGGTTTATAGTAATTATTTGGGAGAACAGAGCCGGAAGCAGACACATCTGGGAGAGCAGAGCCAGAGTGGTTGTGACTCTGAGCCAAAGGACAAGAAGGGGAAGGAGACAGAAGAGAGAGGAACTAGGAGCAGCAGCCAGGGGGCCAAACCCTAGGAAGAGAAACCCAGCCCCCAGGGCTGGAGAGTTCAGGCTAGAGGGAGGGGTATGCCAGCCATTTCCATAACAGGTAGGGACTGAAGAAGCCAGGGAGAACCTGGCAGAGAGGTCCACTTTGATATGCTAAAGTAGGTACTTTAGCCTTCGGTCCCAAGTTTGAAACTTCAGAGCAGCTCTGCTCACCAGTATACCACCAATGCCACACCAACTCCCGCTAATTATATAATTTCTTCTATAAAGGCACTATGCTAAGACATAAAATCTTCTGTAATTCTCAAAGCAACTTACAAAGTATTTGTTTTTGTTGTTGTTTTTTACATTTACCTATCCTATTGTGGGTGGGGGGGGAGTCTATGTGTCTTTGAAAGTACCATAGCATCTGTGTAGAAATCGGGGAACTTTTGGGAATTAATTATCTTTCCACCAGGTAAATTCTGGGGACTAAACCCAGGTCTTCAGCCTTGGCAGCAAGCAGGTGCCTTTAGCCATTATGCTATCTTGCTGGACCACAAAATATTGTTATCTGTGTTAAGTTTAGAACTCTGGACAAACGAGGTACCTATTTAACAAATCAAAGAGGACCTGGCACCCAGGTTCTCCCAGCATCCCTCAGCCCCAACCTGTTATAGGGTATGTCTAGCATGCTCTGCTCTCTGCCCTGAACTCTCCAGGCCAGGGGCTGCGCTGCCCTTTTCCTAGATGCTTCTTCCTTATATAATCCAGCCATTTTGGTTACCAGTCTCTTGGCTACTGCACTTGGTTGCCCTTTCTCCACATGGCCTAGCTCAGCCAGGTCACGTCTACTCTGGACTCCCATAGATGTCCCCGCCTCTACCCTTTTATCAGTAATAAACCTCCTCCTCCACTATACCTAGGAGTAGGCATGTTCCTTTTCTTCTAATTTTTCTTTTTTCATTCAATCTGCATGTTAAAATTGGGATACTGAGCTAATAAATAATTTACACAAGTCTCAGAACTGCTGATGATACTGAGTCTAGATCTCAGACTGGTATGATATAAAAGTCTGAATTTTTCTGTTCTACATTGCTTCCAGATCCGTCATCTGCAATATTTAAGGAGTGCCTAGCAAGTGCCAGTAATCCCAGTACTCAGGAGGCAGAAACAGGAGGATCAGGAGTTCAAGGTCAGCCTCAGCTATATAGGGAGTTCAAGGTCAGCCTCAGCTACATAGGAAGTTCAAGGCTAGCCTGAGCAACTTGAGGCTCATATAAAAACAAAAACAAAACATGACCAAAAGCTAGTTCAGTAATAGAATGCAGGGATCCCAGTGTTAAATCCCTAGCATTTACAAAATAATCCCAATTTTGTTCTTTGGAATGTCTGTTTCAGGAGATCTAATGCCTTCTTATAGGCATATACATGGTGCACAGACATGCATGCCCTCAGACACATAAAATAAATAAACCTTTAAAAAACAAAACAAAAAGTAACACCTTTCTGCTAGGCATGGTGGTGACAGCCTCTAATCCCAGAATTCCAGTGGCAGGGGAAGGCTGAACTTTGTGAGATTCATAAACATTTGAGAAGCAATGGCTTGGATGTGTATCTCAGCTCCAGATTGTCCTGAGTAAGGAGATCAGACTTCAAAGTCTTATTGCACTTGCTGAGCCTCATAAACAAAACTAATGTTGAAGATGGAACACAGTGATATCTACCAAATGCAAGGCCCTTGGTTTGTCTCCAGCACTCGAATATAAAACACAGATGTGGCACAGGAAATATACTAAACACATTTAGCCCTTTGGGGGCTCAGATAAAATATTCAGTAATATAATTGCCATTATTACTACATATTGACTTGATTTACAATGGAAGGGTTTAGGAAAAATTCCCAACTAAGCATTTATGGACAATGCTAAATTATCACTGGAAACTCTAAGTCCTAGATGGGGATGATGCAGCTCAATGGTGCCTTCTGCTTAATATGCATATGACATGCACATGCACACTCACACACGCAAAAGTATTCCATTGGACAGCAAAGATACTTATTTTCTTTAAAAAAAAAAAAAGTAATACTGCTTTGTCTGTTTGGAAGTTACATAGATATTTCTGTTTCTAGGATTGCACTAGTTAGGACTCTCATCCAAGTGGTATATAAACACCTCTTATCAGTTCTGGACACAGACTTAATACTTCAGTAAAAATAATAGCAATAGAAAGGCATAGTTTTTAAATCTAAAAGTAGAAAGCAAGGAGGAAACCAAATCAACACACAAAACATGACTATGAAGATGCTAAATTTGGAGATATTAAAAAGATCAAGTGACATAAATTTTGTTTAATCTTTCTCTTCTAACTCCTTTTAAACAAAAACTTACCTTTCTGTGCACTGTTCAACCCTTTAAGTCTGGTATATTCACCACTAGTGTAAGTGTTCAATAAATATTTATGAGAAAAGTTGTAAGACGAAAGTCTCCGTAAAATTGATGGAAGAGACTTTGAGAGGTATCAGACTTGGGGTGATCAATCTGGCATGCCCTGTTTGGTAACTTTACTAGGCTGTGGATTCTGAAGCTTTTTTGATGATGGCTTTTTGTCATTAGAGTACTGTAGGTGTCACTCGGTCACCACTTAATATGATGGATGGGTTATTCAGAGAAATAACAACAGAGGGAGCATTCCATTATTCGAAGGATCCTGAGCTTTCTTCCTTCAAAGGCAACTTCTGGAGACTGTTTATATAAATGGGAGGAATTAACTCAGAATTTCCAAGTCCTTCCAGTCAAACTGAGAACATGAACCCACGCTGCTTCACTTACAGTGGCTAAAGGCAAGTTAAAGCATCCTTTACAAACTCAAAAGATGTGCAATCTACCAGTGAGCAGACCTGATAAGAAACACTGGGTACGCAAGACTAAATAGCAAAGTAGAAAATTACACTACAGGCTCGAGAATTACACCCATGCCATTTCAGATTTCTGGGTGGGTTTTTTAGGGGGAAGGGGCAGACCGGGGGGATTATTTTAGAAAGGTCAATTCTGTAGTCCCAGCTGTTTTAAAACTCACTCTGTAGCCCAGGCTGTGAACTCGCGGCGACCTTTCAGCTTCCGGCTGTTACAGGCATCCGCCACCACGCCCGACTCTTACCCACTCTTTTCTTATAGCGCAATTAAAGTACAATCAATTTTCCATCTCTTGCCCTACACAGACCGCCAAAACTGCTGCACTAGCTTCGCTATCTTCAACTCCCGCCAAGCTTTTTGCAAGCGTCTTCAGCTAAGCGGAAGTGACGCTAAACGGATGACCTAGAAGTGGGAGAGTTCAAATACCAGCACTCTAAAACTCTGTAGTGTCTTGGAAAAACTCCCAACACCTTTATATTCTCGTTACTTTAGGGAGGCGAAAAGACATGACTAGAACCTTGCGATTTCATTTTCAACTCCAAATTATTCAAAACTTTCTTCTTACTCATCTGGTCAAGGAGGTTGAACGTAAGCTCTGAAGAACTACAATTCCCATGAAACACTACCGGAAGAAAAATGAGGAAACAGCTGTCGCAAAGCATCTTGGGAAGTGTAGTCGCGCGAGCCAAAGTGCTCAGTAGCCCTGCCTCCACCACTAAGACTGGAGAAGCCAGGTGTTCAGCCTGGAACCCGTTACCGCTAAGGGGCGGAGCCATATCCTTAAAGCCTTCCTCTCATCTCCCCACATGAACGACAAAATTGTTCTTTGATCCTTAAAAAGCTGTATAATTATTCTCTGAAGAAATATAGTTGTCTTCCATATCTCCAGTGACTAAAATCGCCCGGAACTAGCCCACCTCAAGCTACTACTCGTGGGAAAAGGTGGCTCTTTCACAAGTGGGCAAAATGGCTGTCCTTCTAGTTTTATCATTGGTTGTCTCTTGCGTCCTTCAAGGACGATACCTTGCCAGCGATTGGTTCTTTTTCTTTTGTGGGTGGAGATAGACTTAGTCCCGTTCTCCCGCTGCCCCGCAGTTATAATGGGGTGGAGCGAAAGTGGTTTTTCAAACGCTGATTGGATAATCTTTATGTCACTCAGTGTTCATCGAGCGTATGAGGTAGGCTGCTTTCCGTCAACGCGACAGAGAGGCGGGACCAGTGCGTGGTGGGAAGGGGCGGGATCCTGCCGCCGCGGCTGCCGCTGGAGCCGGTGTCCGGGCTGGTGATGGGGTTAATTCCCTTCCGTGAGACTCTTCCTTGCAACCAGCCGGCCCCACCGTCGCCCCGCTGCGCCGCGCTCCCGCCACCTCCTCCTGCTCCTTCTCAGTAACGCGGGTAAGAGATGCCGTCCCCTCCCCCGCGGCGCCCCGGGAATAACGCGCTCGCTCCCCTCCCCCGCCCGCCGACCGGTAGCGCTAACGGAGCGGGAGAGTGAGGCAGCCAGGGAGCTAAGCGCTGAGGAGACGGTGTCCCTCCTCTCCCGCCCGCCAGGGGCTGTCGGGCTCTGAGGCGAGCCCTCCGGTCGCCTCCGCCGCGCGGTGCCCGCCGCTTCGCTGGGGGCCATGTGCAGCGCCAACCCCTTGAGGCCTAGCGGGAGAGCTGGGGACAGGTTCCCCGAGCGTCCCTGCCGCAGCTGCTGCTCTTGCGAGCCCTGGAGATCCGCGGAGGACGGAGGGGAAAAGCAGCCATAGTCAGGCCAGGCTGGAGCAGGGGCCGTTCGCTGAACTGTTCTCCGGGGCCTGGCACAGATGCCCGGGGCAGATAGCCCCGCTCCGGGGAATTGTCACACACACCCCAAAAGGGAAACAGCATGTCGTGCCTGTACTGCTAGAAAAAACACAGTGGAGAAATTAGCAGGAAAGTTGAATGACTGTCACAGCCTTGGTCGCTGATGGACCTATGGGGACGTTATGATGTTGTTAATCCCCCTCCCCCTTTCGATCCCTGTTTGTTAGAAGTTTTTTCTTCTTGTGGTTATTATGTGGAAGTGATTGTCACTGTTGTCTGAACTTGCTTTTATAGAGAAACAAAATTGGGTCTGGCTGTTGAGACTTCTGTGAATTGGGTCCTGAGAGAGCAAGCCTCCTAAACTAGTTAAAGGTGAGGAGGTATCTTCCAAAACTGTAAGGCTCGCTAAATAATAAGATGCATTTCTGAAGAACAACAAAAAAATTTCTAGCATGAATGAATAGTTTGCCCGGGTCAAGTTAAAGAATCCCATCCCACTCTCCCCTTTATTTTGGATTTTTTTCCTGAGTCAGGGTCTCTTTCTGTGTAGCCCTGGCTGTCCTGGTACTCACTATGTAGAAAAGGCTGGCCTTGAGCTCACAGAGATCTACCTGTCTCTGCCTCCCAAGTGCTGGAATCAAAGGTGTAGGCCCCTATCACCCAGCTAAAGAAACCCCTTAAATTTAAATGTCATTGATTCCAAGAGCATTGAGTCATAAAAAGCTGAACTCAACGTGGAGGACCCTTTCTTATAATACTTGAATCTGTACACATTTAACTGAACATTTAACTGAAGAAATATCATTCTCTTAAACTTTTGCATCTTTAGCTATATTTTAAGGAATTTTCTTATAATTGTATTAGATTTTGATAGTGTGCCCATCTTTTCAATTCCACTCTGCTTTTTTGGCCTAGGAAAATATCATTTTAGTGGTTCCTGTAATCTATAATGGCATGACTACAGACCACACCATTCTAAGATTTACTTGTTCTAGAGTAAACATTGGTTCTGAATAAACAATCTGCGCTTTGACTGATAGACTATTTCTTCAGGGTCACAGAAGTACCTTAGGAATCTGCCATGTTCTCAAAATAATGCAAGTAGATACAGAAATAAAATAGATCCATTCATTTGGATTAAGAAGGAATTTGGTTATGTTTTACTAATTTTTTTTAACGTAGTACATAGCTTTGGAAGATTAGTTCCTTCAGCTCCTCCATTGAGTTCCCATAGATTACATTCCCTAGCATATTCCCCCAAAATTGATAATTAATGGGTAAGTTTTTGCAATGATATTTTTAGGTCTTGTGAATTCTTTTCAGGGAATGCCTGATGAACATACAGGAGACTACATTCTTTTACTAGTTGTAGGATCATTTTATGAGGCTAATCTAACCTAACCTAAGTTTCTCCATCTGTATAATGGGGAGAATAAGGCTTAATCTATGGAGTTGTAAACAGAATAGGATTGTGTCTCACAGTATATAGTTGTTACATTAAATATTTATCTGTTTTCTCATTTTCATATTTAGAGAATGAATTTGCTGTTCTTATGCATAGAGTATTGTGCAGCCTCAAAATCTCTTCTGCTGTTGAGTATTATAGGAGTGTTAATGTACACAGTGGCTTAAAACAGTATCTCATAGCCATTTGGGTTTTTTATTACATTTGCTGGGGTGTGGGTCTCAGCACAGAAGTACCCTGATACATAAGGAAGCTGGAGGATAGTAATAAGGTTAGCAGAAATCAGTTCTTGTTCTCTCTTACTGGTCTCTGGGATTGAACTCAGGTGGTCTGATTTGAAGGCCAAGTACCTTTATGCACTAAGCCATCTTGCTAGCCTCTAGCCATTTTTTTTAAAAGCAGACAATATATTCGAAATTAGTCATCGAGTACCAAAGAGAATTTTGTCTTATACAAGATCTTTTTTCTCTTTGTTTAAAATTTCTGCATTTGGAACATATTTTAAATAGTTTACCCATGATAAAAATGTACTTTTGTGTTGTAGTGGTAAACCGATATAGTGTTGTCTCACTTTACTTTGTTAATTTGTTTCAAGGTCTAGTTTAGAGTTGCTATTGGACTCATTCTGTTACCAGAAACAGCAAGTGACTCTGATACAAAGTTAAGATTGAGAAAGTTATTTTACCAGACTGTTACTTTGTGCTCTTGAGGTTTGTTGGTTTACTTTTGCTTTGTTACCCCTATCCCCCACCCTCCTCACTCCTCCTCCCCAGTGCTAAGGATTGAACCTCTCACCTCACACATGCTAGCAAGTATCGAGTTGAATCCTTGCTCTTTAGTTCCTACTCCATTGTTTAGCAGTCCTTGGGTGTTTCTTTTCTTTGAAATAACATACTCCTCTCTGTTCCCAAGCATTTTTGAAAGTATAGTTTTCACACATAAAGGTGTCCTTGGAGTTGGTGCAGCTGAGTCAATTTAAGATTAGCATGCCAACGGTTGTGTTATGAAGTGTTGCTGGTAATATCCAAGGTTGACAGCATCTTCACAGTCATGTGGTACTAAGTTATTGTGCTCTCTGCACTTGGGTGCTTCTCTAAGGGGACTTACCAAGTAATTAAAGAGATTTTCTTTTGAACTGATATTTTAAGATATCCAGTTATAACCATTTAGGTTAATATTTAGCTGTAATTCTTATAAGTAAGGAAGTTGGTTGTGCTAAAGACTAGTGGATCTATAATAATCTGTTCCTACTTGGAGTAGAAAACTTCCCTATTAACACTTTCCATGATCGGTTGTAAAAATGTCCAACACTCATATGTCATTAGAGGTGTGTTTACAACTGGAAAGGAAAATGTCAGATTGCTCTAGTTGCAAACAGAACCAATCCTCCATTTCTGTAGTCACTCTTGCCTATAGGAAGAATAATTTATTTATGGCTTTAGGTAACTAAATTGATATGGCAGGTAAAAGAAAAGGAAATGTATTAGTTTTTTTTCCCATATAATACTAAACTTAAAAAAAAAAAATTAAATTGCCTTGCAGTTAATCCTTGGGGCTTGCTGTAATCTATATTAGTGATATAAACATGTACCATGTATCAAATAACATAATAAAATTTCTATCAAATTAACTTTGGTCCTCATATAAGGGCCTGATTAAGTTAAACAAATTGCTTGTATCTGGTGTTAGCCTACATATGAATATATATAATCTCCACAATGCAGGTTAGTTAGGCACTGATTGACAAATGAAATAAGATATAAACCATGGCTCAAAGCTCATTCTCTACCTGAATTTCCCTGCACTTTGCTTTATTTCCAGGTTTTATTCTTTACTGTTGTGCTGCTCACGTTCTTAGTGTTCATGCATACATTAAAGTAAACATTTTCCTTTAGAATTCTTTCATTCTTTGCTTTGTCAGTTGGTAGGTTTGGGCCTTTGGGGGGTTATGGGGAGGGTGTTTCATAACATGGTTTCTCTGTGTAGCCCTTGCTGTCCTGGAACTCTCTTTATAGACCAAAATTGGCCTCAAACTTTAGAGATCCAATTGCCTCTGCCTCCTGAGTGCTGGGTTTAAAAACATGTTCACCATGCTTGGCAGTTTATGCCTTTTTAAAAGTTATTTTTTATTAAGTGTATGGATGTTTTGCCTGCATGTATGTTTGTACACCTCTTATATGCCTCGTGCCCTCAGATCAGAAAAAGGTATAGGATCATCTGGAACTGACATTATAGACTGTTGTGAACTGCCATGTGGCTGCTGGGAATTAAACCTGGGTTCTCTGAAAGAGCACTCAGTGCTCTTAGCTCCTAAGCTGTCTTTCCAGCCCCTGTGACTCTTCTTAATTTTCATCTGTAAACTTACTTCTCTAGGCAAGCTGTACATTTTTGAGCCTCTTATTCTGTAAATACTATTTTTAAATGGTAGCTCTTTGGTCTCCATTTATGTTATCCACAACTTGCTGTAATTTCCTTCTAAAAGAAATTAAATAGAGAAATTGTTTGTATTTCTGACTTTGAGGGGTGTAATCTGATGTCTGATGAAAGGAAATTTCTGCCATTTGACTTATGCCAATTTTAGTTTAGTGAGTGGCAGATTGAAGCTGCCTTTGTAGTTGTGCAGTTACCTTCACTAACCTGTCCTCTACATGAAAGGGTTCCGTAACTACACCAATGTGTCACCTTGCAATTTGAGGCACATGTTTAATCAACTGCAGATCCCTCTTGATGAATTGGTCATTATACTAAGGGACGATCTAGAATATAAAAATAAAATGAAAGTTTTAATGTAAAATTAAAATTTTCTGCATGCATGCAAAAGCAATAGCTTAAAAAGTGTTAGAGCTTCTTTTTTTAAATCTTGAGAAAGGAATTTTCATATTACAGAATTGCTGTTTAAAATAAGTAATTGGGGAGCTGGAGAGATGACTCAGTGTTTTAGAGCACTGACTGCTCTTCTGGAGGTCCTAAGTTCAATTCCCAGCAACCACATGGTAGCTCACAACCATCTGTAATGGGATCCGATACCCTCTTCTGATCTGAAGACAGCTACAGTGTACTCATATACATAAAATAAACAAATAAATCTTTTTTAAAAAAAAAAAAATTAAGTAATTGGGTTGTTGTCCCTCACTGAGTAAATTAAACTGTGATATATCCATACCATCTATGTATGGAATACTATGTAGCAATAAAGAGGCCCAAGCTATAGCAATAGTTTGGGTAGACCTCAAAGAAAATATGATAACTTAAAAAACAAAAATCATAAGCAGTTATATACCATATGGTTCTGTTTGTTTAACATTCTTGAAATGAGAAAAATAGGATAATGATGAGAAACAGGAAGCAGAATGGTAACCTGGGGTGTGGGGTGGTGATGACACAACTCTGTATTTTGATTGTGGTGGTTTGTTACATGAACCTATATGTTTAATAAAATTGTACCTCGCTATACACTCTGATAAGTAAAGTCTTAAGTATGGTTTTGTTTTATTTTTTGATTTGGAAACAGCATTTTACTATGTAGCTCTTGGCTGGCCTGCAACTCACTATGTAAGGCTTTTTGTTTTTTTTTTTGTTGAGTGTGGGGTAGGGGATGTGAGACAGGGTTTCTCTGTGTAGCCTTGGCTGTTCTGGAACTTTCTTGCAGTCCAGGCTGACCTCAAACTCAAAGACCCACCTACCTCTGCCTCCCAGAGTACTGGGATTAAAGACTTGCACATCTACTGCCCAGCTCAGAGTGAGGTTTTAAACTATATAAAATGCAGTGTCTTAGCTTTGATAGTAAAAGGTACACCTGTAATGGCATTAGAGGAAGCTACATGAATGATATATTTTAGATTTTGCTACACTATTTTTTCCATTTCCTGTGAACCTACAGTTATTTAAAAGTTAAAACATATTGAATATGTTCTCATAATTTTACAGGCAAAGTATCTGTTTTTAAACACACGTCAACTGTAAGATTTTTTTCATGTTTTGTATATTTCATTGTAAATTTTTATTGTTATGTTAATGCTATCTGAGCATAGTAGAAGCTCTGATGGCAAAGGGATCCAAGGTGTTCTGCGTTCACATTGTATGCATCATAGAAACACATCAAGCAGGCCCAAGGTGTTCTGTTTTCATATTGTATGCCTAATAGATGTGATCAAGACTAAGCCATCACATTGTATGACTTGTTCCCTGAGTGCCAGTTACTCCCTTTTTTCCTACCCGCCTGCCTGCCTTCTTCCGTTCCTTTCTTCATTCATTCATTACATTACAGCTTTTGTTTTGAACTCTTCTTCACACAAACTAAAAAGAATCTATGTGTCAGTCATTAATACTATTCTTTGGTTGGTTACTGAAATGTGATTTTATTAAGAGGCTATTCATTAAATAATAAAATACTTTATTTACCCCTTTTGAGAGAGGAACCTGTCATCATTTTTGTACCCATATTTATTCAGCTTTTTAAAAATTTATCTACTAGCCAGGTGGTGGTGGTGGTGCACCCCTTTTTCCCTGCACTCAGGAGGCATAGGCAGGCAAATCTCTAAATTCAAGGCCAAGCCTAGTCCACACAGCCAGTTCCAGGACAGCCAGGAATACACAGAAAAACCCAGTCTCCAAAAGAAAAAAAAAATTATTTTAAACTTTTTATGTGGCCGGGTAGTGGTGGTGCACGCCTTTAATCCCAGCACTTGGGAGGCAGAGGCAGGAGGATTTCTGAGTTCGAGGCCAGCCTGGTCTACAGAGTGAGTTCCAGGACAGCCAGGGCTACACAGAGAAAACCTGTCTCAGAAAAAAAAAAAAAAAAAAAAAACTTTTTATGTGAGTATGTTGTGTAGTTACATGAATTTGTATGCACCAAGTTATGTGGCACCAGGAAATGGAATTGGATCTTGAAGAACTGGAATTACAGGTGGTTGTAAGCCACCATGTGGGTGCTGGGGACTGAACCTATGTCCTCTGGGAGAGTAAATGGTGCTCTTTACTGCTGAGCCATCTCTGTAGCCCTGTATCTAATTTTTGTTTCAACACATTATGTTTAAGAGTTTTGGGGTGGGTTGGGGGGAGTATGGGGAGGTGGGGGGGGGATGGTTATTGAACTGTCTTAGTACTGTGGTTAGAAATTTGTTGACCAAAAATGAGGATGTTAGCACACTGTAACTTTTGAAATTAGAAGAGTTTGAAAACTCTAAAACTGTTTAAATGTGTTGAAGGAGATGGTGGTTTGACTATCCAAGGTCCCCATGTCTATTTTATTACCGTATATCATTTAATCAGTAATAACTTTGTAAAGAATCCAGCTTGGATTTTCATCAGGATTATATTAAAACATAGGCCAATTTGGACAATACTGCCATGTTAACAATATTAAATAAAGTATATTTACATATTTAAAGATTCACTAGAATGATAAGCTTATTATATGTTTACATAAATACCATATTGTATAAAAATAACTTTAAAACAGTGGCATTGGTTTTATTTTTGCCTAACTTCTACTCTGGCACTTTCCCTGATAGGATATGTGGTTTTGATTAAAATATAAATAATGTTTGAGTCTGCAGAATGTGTCTCAGCGGTAAAGCGCTTGGTTAATATGAGTAAGGCCTCTGGCTTTTAATCCTGGCAGAATGTGCATCTCAGGAACACACACAGAAACACAAACACAGAAGAGCACAGTTTAGTGATGCAAGTAGACAGGGGAGAACCAGATGGACTTTTTAAAGACTCCTGGTGACCCCACAGTGGCTCTCAGACTAAACCTATGAGAAGTACTTATCCAGTGGAAACCTTACATCCTGGTTGAAAGAATCTCCTGCCATTTAGGGGCTAGTGTATGATTTTGAGCAAGATGCAGTCAGTCTGTAAACTTGATAGTACCAAGACTTGAGTTGAATTCGCATAGCTTTCTGTTACACTAGTCTTTTGGGGTTGGCAGAGTTTTGGAGAATTGGTTTAAGATTTATTTTTATTGATGTGTTTGTGTCTGTTCTCCATACATGTGAGTTTCTGCAGAGGCCAAAAGAGGGTGGGAGATGCCTGGAGCTGGAGTTACAGCAGTTGTCTTTTGATGCTTGAGGATGATGAGAACCAAGTATGGCTAAAGTAGTAGTTACTCTGAAATGCCAAGCCAGCTCTTGAGCCCTGTTTGGTTTTAGACAAGGTTTTGCAGTTGTCATGGTTGAACTCAAGTTGGTGGTCTTGCCTCCACCTTCCAACTGTGCCACTGTGACTAAGTTTGTTGTTGTTTGGTTGTTTTGGTTTTCCCAGATAGGATTTCCCAGTGTACTGGCTGTCCTAGCATTCTCTCTGTAGACCAGATTGGTCTTGAACTCAGAGATCCCTTGTCGCTGCCTCCTGAGAGCTGGAACTAAAGGTGTGCACCACCCCCAGGCATTTGGCTAATTTTAGTAACTATTCTCTTTCCCAAAAAAAGGGGGGGGGGTGAATAAATAGAACTAAGGTGGGAAGGGGGTGATTACTCAAAAATGGAGTGGAATAAAGGCCTCTCTCTTCTATTTATTTACTTCTATAAAATCTTCTATTTACTGTTGAAGAGCAAAGGAACCTGTACGAATTCTAATTTAATTAGAAGATAGTGATTTAGCATGTATTTCCCTTGCTAAAATAAGGTTACACATAAATGGCTTCATATTTTTAGGGAATTCATAAATACTGAACCAGATAATACACAAATTACGAAAATGAATTCCTAGTCAAGAAAATATTATAGCATCCCATTACTATTTTAAGTGTGTTTATCTGCAAAGCTAAAATGACAGTGTTGTAAAACAGGGCATGATGGACACATTTGACATTCAGTCTATATTTATTGGAAATTTAATGTGTTCTGTACTGTTTATATACAAGAGAGGCTGGCCACCTTTGGCCTCAAGATCTAGTGAGACTAATTTTATATATGCATACATACACAAACTAGAATGTCAGGAAGAAATTGTTACAATGGAGGGGAAAAGATTGAGAGATACATAATGGACTTTAGGGCCAAAGTAGCCAGGGAAGAAATCTCTTGACTTCAGACAGAGTGGAATGAGGTGAGGGCCACGAGACAGAAAAATGAATAGCGTTCTGAGGCCTTATAATGAATGGGAGAAATAGAAGCACCGTGGGCAAGTATGAAAATATATTTATGGAGTTCAGAAATGCTTCAGATCTTTTCTCTCCATACATCAAGGATTCTTACTTAACCAAAAGATGTCTAAGCTAACTATAGCATTGCCTGCATTTAAATAAATGGTATATCTGTTGGTATGAAAAGTCACTCTGGCTCTTTTGAGCTTAGTCTAATGGATAACTGGGTAACTTTGAAAGTATACTTTTGGGGCTGGAGAAAGATGGCTCAGTGGTTAAGAGCACTGACTGCTCTTCCAGAGGTTCTGAGTTTAATTCCCAGCAACAGCATGGTGGTTCACAGCCATCTGTAATGGGATCTGGTGCCCTCTTCTGGGGTGTCTGAAGACAGCTGCAGTGTACTTAAATACATAAAATAAATAATTTTTTAAAAAAGTCTACTTTTCCTTTCTTCTTCCAAAGAGTATGAATGGAAGTGTGTGTGTGTGTGTGTGTGTGTGTGTGTGTGTGCGAGAGAGAGAGAGAGAGAGAGAGAGAGAGAGAGAGAGAGAGAGAGAGTATGTGCGCGCCTTTAGAGCAGGAATGTGCAGATTGTACATAGAAATCAGGCAAATAATCAGTCTTTGCTTGTACTATTCTAGTGACAAACACACATTCCTGAGAGACCTTTTGTCTTGACCTTTTATTTTTTTACCTTTTTATTTCTTTTATTTCTTCCAATTATTCTGCACTCCCTCCCCTTCTGACCTGTGTGTATCTTTCTCTGTCTCTCTGATAGTCTGTTTCTGTGTATCAGTACACAAGCATGTGTGTGTGCATGTCCACTAGTGTATAGTACTAGAGATGGAACCTCTCCATAAGGCACTACTAGAAAATAGAAATTAAGATGTGAATAGGATGGGGGAGTTTACTTGCCTCATCTAAGGCTCTAGTTGCACTTGGCCTTAAAAAGAAAAAAGCTTTAGAGGAGTTAAACATACAAATATCCTTATAGAATTAGCTCCTGTTTATACTTCCACAGGCTGTTTGCCCTTCTTAACCTTACCTGTTATTATGTGATATTTACCTCATGGCTTTTCTTAAATAGAATGTACAGTTACTATTCACAGTTCTTGCGATATGATGTGGGTGTGTAGATTTGCACATAACTATGATTCTCGCAGAAATAAGAGCACAGCCTTGAGGAGTGGGTGCTTTCCTTTAACCTTTATGGTAGATCCTGGGAATCAAATTTGGGTTGTCAGGCCTGCTGAGCTATTTCATTGGCCCTTACAAAGTTCTCCATTTACCTTACTGCTAACGAGGTCAAAAAAGTGGCAGTAAAGAGAATTGAATGAAAAGTTAAGTGAACTTCTTTGGGCTACTACATTATTAGCACCCAACACTTAGTTTTAAAAATGTGTTTCCAGTCTTTTCTAATGTAAATTTTTTCTTGGTTTATGGGCATCTTGTGAAGATTCATGCAAAATGGTAATATTAAGATAAGAGATAGTTGATATTTTTTGTTTAAGAGTTCTAGTAAGTTCACAGAATCTGCTACAAATCAAATTGTTTCTGTCATTAAAGATGTACCTCTGTTCATGATTTGATATGGGTTCATTTAAGGTCAGATTGTCAACATTGTTAAATCTGCAGCTTTCACTTCTCTTTTCCTTTACTTTTGTCATCTCCTGCTTTGTGTCAGGTTTGGATAAATTTGCTTAAAAGACAGAATAGGTAACGCCATTGAAAAGGAGTAGCAAGGAACGCAGCAGGTGTTTTTGTTTTATTATTTAAATGAAATACATGCAATCCAAAGGAGTGCATGGAACTTATCATGAAATTCAAACAACTATTAATTGGACTTGTTTTACTACTCTGTCACAATTTGAATGTGTTTTTCTCTTCTGAGAAACCAAATCATAGGAGTTCTCACTTACTGGCAGGAGATACAGTCCAAGACCCATAGTCAGTTCCAAAGCGTCTGTATACTGATTTTTTTTTCCTAGTCATGTAGCCTTATGAAGTTAACTTATAACTTAGGACTGATTAACAGAAATAACTAACAATAAAATAGAAAAGTTACTATGTTCTGTAATAAAAGGATAAAGTGGTCTTTCTGTCTGAACAAGGAGGGGAGTGACAAGGTGTTGGGACAGATACTATAATACCTAAGTAAATAATCTGATAGCTGAGATGGCTTCTGAGTGACTCAGGAGCCAGTAGATGGTTGCATAGACAGTGTGACTGCACTAATCAAAGGGATGATGCACACCTGCCAGGGTCCTGGGTGTGACAGTCTAAGATTTCATTGTGCTATTTAGAATGGCATATACTTCAAAACTCATGAATTGTCTATTTGGGGAATTTTCCATGTAATTTTTAGACCACTGTCAACCATGACTACTAAAACCATAGAAGACAAAATTGCCAGTGACAGAGAACTGCTGTGCTTACCTGAAGTGAACACAACCAGCGAACTTAAATCGATCTCCCAGGCCTTCGATCTCCCAGGCTAACTAACATCATGCTTACCAAGTATAAATCATTTCAGGAATTACTCTGTGCTTTTCTTTACACCAGAATTAGTGAAGGCAAGGTTGCTAATGAGTATTTAAAAATCCATTAAACTCCAGGGGATTTTATGGTTGGTTTGGTTGCTGTTGTTTTATCATTTATTCTTTATATGGGTGGGGATACTTCCTGCGGTGCATGGGTGGAGGTAGGAAACAGCTTCTCTCTTTCCATCACATGGGCCTTCGGAATAAAATTCTGGTTAACAGGCCTGGTAGCAAGCACCTTTACCTGCTTAGCTTTATCACTAACCCAATTTTGTCTTATTCTTCCAGTCTATAACATTACTCATACAGTAAACACTAATGTTCTTCAGAACTGTGTTTCACATGTTTATTACTCACACTCCTTAAGGTCAATACAAATACACTGGTGAATGAGTAACTGGCATATCATGTAAACTTTAGAGTTCCCTTTATATCTAGGTGATTTACTCACTTCGGTTTTTAAGAGTAAACTTGGCCTGGCAGTGATGATGCATGCCTTTGATCCCAGCACTTGGGAGGCAGAGACGCAGGTGGATCTCTGTGAGTTTGAGGCCAGCCAAATCTACAAAATGAGTTCCGTGACATCCAGGGATGTTACATAGAAAACCCTGCCTTCAAAAAAACCAAACTAAATAAATAATAAATGAGCCTGTGCGCTCCAGAGGTAGGTAAGTTAACAGGCTATCTGTCTGCTACAGGAATACCAGCAGCAAGCCAGAACAAATCAAAGGAAATGGAACAGTGACAAGCACTTATCGTATTCCAGAAGCACAGCTATTTACTGTCACTTAGTGTAGGCGTAGGTCGTCCATATACCCACTGTAAAAACTCACCAGGTTTAATATATTACTGTCTGGTTTCTGTTGTTGTTGCTGTTGTTAATAGTGGCTTGTTTTGCGAATGACAAAAAAGGGGGAAGGGCCAGCTTCAAAACCCACTCTTCTTTGATATAATAACTAATTAAGATGTGAATATTTTGGGGTAGGCATTAAATTACATTATTTTGCATGTGAACACAGCTTATTGACACTTAGCCAAGTCATGTATAATTATGATTTTGCCCGTCACACTGTGAAGTTTGAAGGAAACATGTTTATTCATTGAGTTTAAGGAAATGTTTCTTTCTGATTCTGTTGCTTTTTAAAATTTGAGTGGCATGTCAAAAATAATTGCTAACCTGATTTGAAAACGAGTTTTATTATCTGAATCACTAAGCTTTATTTAGATTTTCAGTCAGTATTACACTGAAGATAAATGTTTATTTTGTAAGAAAATGACAGCTCATTTGTTAGTGTTAGTTTAACAACTAGGTTATGAGCCAGGCAGTGGTGGTGCACACCCTTAGTGCCCACATTCTAGAGGCAGAGACAGGCAGATCTAAGTGAGTTAGTTCTAGGACAGCCTGGTCTGTAAAGCAAGTTCTAGGATAGCCAGGGCTATATAGAAACCCTGTCTTGAAAACAAACAGAAACAACAAAACTAGATTATAAATGAACCAGAGCTGTTTGATTCTTATAATTGCAAAACAGCAGAGATAGCATAGTTTGTCTGTGCTATATCTGAGAAATAATTTCAGGATATTAATTAAAGAGGTTTTATTTGTGTGCATTTACAGATCCCAATAGAAGAGATTTTTCAGCATTGTGAGACTAAGAAAACATAACCAGGAATGTGTCGTGTATCTGAAATCCCAGCACTGTAATCTCAACATCATCACCTGAGATGAGCATCTAGACTTTCGGGCAAGCCTGGGTTACATAGCAAGACACTCTTCACAAAGGGGAAGGGAGAGCATACATACATGAAAATGTGTATACTCTGCAGCCATTATGAAAACATACCTGTATTCCTTAAGTTAATGCTTTGATCTAATGCAAAATCTTCAAACTGTAAGTCAGCCAATCATAACTGGAAGAGTATGAGAGATTAAGTCTGGTTGCTAATGCTCAGTACTTTATCAAGCAGTCTTTATCAAGTCTCTAAATGTTGGATTTAGATGGTATAATTAAAATGGTTTTGGAGGATGTTGGTAAAGATTGAGGCACTTCAATAAACCAGATCAACTGGGCATGGAGATGTGCCTATAATTTCAAGACTCAGGTGGTTGAAGTAGGAGGATTCCAAGTTGGAAACCAGTCTGGGGCTATGTAGCAAGAGCCTGTCTAAAAACAGAGCTAAAACAAAAACAGTATCAAAAATCACAACAAGTAGTTTTATGACATGGCCTTACTATTGAAGCAACTATAATGACTTTAAAAAATAAAAATAAGGAGTTTCTTAAAAGTTGTGAACTAGACCATTGCTATTTAAAATGAAGTTAAGTTTTGAGAAGTAAGACTTTTTTGATATTTTGATTTTGCTTATTTTTTGGTAATGCTGGATATCATACCCAGAGCCATTTGTATGGTGGGCAAGCGCTCTACCACTGAAGTAGGTCCCCAGCATTGTTTTTGTTTTTTTGAGATGAGATTCCACTCTATTGTCCAGGTTGATCTCAAGCTTCTGAGTGCAAACAATTCTTGTACCTCTGCTTCCAGTTAACTGGGCATGCCATTGTACCTGGCTGAGGAGACAGTTTTAATACCTAGTTTATTGTAACCAGTGTTTCACATCCTTTCCATGAATAACTTTTCTTGGTTATCTAGATGATTTTTGTCTTTGAAATTCTTTGTGAGCTAAAGTGCATTCAAACTGGAAAAAAACTCAATTAGATTTTATTATGAAATGAAGTACAGTATTTGATTCCCTTTTCATAAGTTCTCTATGTAACAGGAAGATTTATTGAGATTTCAAGGCCAACTTAGGCCCTATAGGAGGACCAAGCCAGCCAGGGGTACATAGCAACTTGTGTATGATGTAACATACAAATAATTTTAAAATTGGCCACTGTAAATTTTCTTATTTTAGACAGCTTTAGGGAATAATTCATATATCATAAGAGCTATGAATCTGAAGTACACAGTTTCCTTGGTTGGGTGTGTTCACAGGTTACAGCCGTACTCCGACTCTAGACTCTGTCGTTCCACATAGAGACCCCATGTCCAGCAGAGGTACTTCCCACACGTACCTCCTCCCCATGTTAGCGTAAAACAAGCAAGAATCTTTCTGCCTCACATTTGTCTGTTCGAGTCATTGTGTATATATGGCATTGTGCAGTATGTGGATCTTTCACTTATGTGTTTTCAAATGTCAAGGTTCACCCATGTTGCAGCATAGATCAATGCTATATTGTTTATTCTGCTAAAAAGTGTCATTGTGATATTTGTATCTCATTTCTTTTAAGATGTTGAATGTTTTTGTTTTTTATTTTGGGTTATTATGAAATCAGTTCTGTAAAGCATTCTTGTATGAATTCTTCATGTAGATACATTTTCATTTCTCTTGGGTGTGTATTTGGACATAGAACTGTTGGGTTCTGTTTAAAGATCTGCCAGACAGTATTCTAGATCAGTTCCACCATTCCACATTCTTATCAGCAGTATGTTACAGTTTCAACTCCCCATCCCCAGATACTTTGCCATTACTTGTTATATGTCTTTTTAATATATATATATATATATATATATATATATATATATATATATATATATAAAATACCCATGCTAGTAGATGTATAGTTGGTATGTTTTTATTTTGGTTCACATTTGTCTATGGACTAAATATGTCCAGAAGCTTTGTATATGCTTATTGGCCGTTGTTGATTTTATGTAGACTTTAATACTTTAATATCTAGATGTTGTCTATCTTATCTATCCCACAGTTACTCAGGATTTTGAATGTGTATTCCATGTAAAATTACTGTATGGCTGTGAACACATTAAAGGCCTACTTCTAAAGCCAAGTCAAAGAATCGAATAGTTATTTTTTATTATATTAAAAAAGGTCTGCCGGGCTGTATTGTAGTGGTGTGCACCTTTAATTCCAGCACTTGGAGGCAGAGGCAGGCAGATCTCTGAGTTTGAAGCTAGCCTGATCTACAGGTCAAGTTCCAGGACAACCAGGGCTACACAGAGAAACCTTATCTCGTAAAACAAAACAAAACAAAACAAATTCTGTATGTACCTGCGTATGTACCACCACATATGTGTGGAGGTCAGAATGATTCTCTCCTTCCACTGCGTGTGCCCTGGGGATTGAACAACGTCATCAGGCTTAGCAGCTTAGCCTTTACCTGCTGAGTCATCTGACTAGCTTTAAATTAGCTTTTAAATCAATATTTCTCACACCTGAAAAACTAAGCAGTCACTAGTCATCTTTATTTGGATAATAAAATTTCTCATCATTCTTGTTTTCAATATACTAACTTAAATGTAAGTATTTAGATACCTACTGGCTTGCTCTATACATCATCCTGCTTCAGTAGAATGGTGAGTTCCATCCATCTTCAAGTGACTTTAGAAAAGCTGAGGTTCTATTTCTTATCAGACGTACATGACATGTGGTAAAGTATAGTGATTGCAGGTTGGAGCCATGTAGGAAGGAATGAGCAAAGCTGAGCTCAACAATGTTTTCCTTCAAGTCGAATGAGTGTAGCAGATGTTCCTCATGCTTTGCCTGCATGTATGTTCGTGTGAGGGTGTCAGAAGCCCTGGAACTGGGATTTACAAACAGATCTGAGGTGCTATTTTATATGTATGAATGTTTTACCTGAACATATGTCTGTGCACCACATGTTGTTCCTTGGACCCTGAAACTGGAGTTACTGATGGTTCTAAGCTGAATTAAACTCAGGTTCTCTGGAAGAACAAACAGCTGTACTCTCTTAAGCACTGAGCCATCTTTCTAGACCCCCAAATGATTTTTTTTCTCATGGATAACTGGCCAAATTTGTCTCCTATGCATGCAGGATCTAGATAGAGAAATAAAATATTTCCCCTGCTAATGCTGGTTGTCAATTTAGTAAAGACACACCTAGTATTAAGTCATACTAATTCATGGTACATTATAGTAAAGAACTTGTCTGCATTTCCTTTGTGCCCTTAACCTTTGTGTGAAACTGAGTTTAAAGATAACAGACTATTACAATAAGGAAATTTTAGGGTAGCCTGACATTCAGGCTGCTGTTTGGTTAGTACTGGCTTTTTAAAACCAGATTTATAGTCTGAATTTAGAAACAAAAGCAGTGCAAAACAATTTGGAAAACTTGTGAGATTGGCTAGGAAAGAAGTACAGTTAAAGTTGTGGACAAGGAAAGCTTAGTTCTTAGTGAGCCATTAAAAGAAGCCAAGTACTTTATATTGGTACAACAGAAATTGACCATACCCCACTAATGGCAAGCAAGGAAGTAAGGGTTTTGATTCATTAAAAGACTGCTCTGAGAAGAGAGTTCCAGGGCTATCTGCTGGCACAATATCACCTGTGAATATACTGCTGTTCAGCCATACAGGCAGAAGATCTGCTACTCTGGTCCAAGGGGTCTTGACTACTACTTGAATTTACAGAAGATATTGGCACCATTCAAACTATACTGGTTTTGTAGGCATACAGGATACAAAGTAATGTGTCATGGAGGCCTCCAACCAATATCTCAGATGAAGGTTTTGGTAGTGTATTATAAAGTTAAGACTCCTGCAGTCAGCCTCTGAGCAGATAGTGTAGGAAACTGTGAGGACAAAACCCAAAAAATACAGTAGAGAGCCCAGGAAGTAAAAGATGCCAGAATGTCAAATGATTAATTACTGAGGAAAACCACAGCTCATAAGCAGAGCCAGCCACACAAAATACCATATTAGCTACAGCTAGAAAGCTGTAGGGGCAGTGCTGCCCACGACTTTTGGGACTTGCATCCTACTACTCTGTGCCTAGGCTGACAGAGTGTACTGTTGGATAGAATGTTTGTCTTGCTGGAATTTGTTCTTTGGTTCCATCTCTCCTTTCTGTACCCTTCTTCTCCCTTTTGAAATAGTTTGTTTACTGTTCTATTTTTGTCTTGGGAGTATATAATTTATTTTGTAATTTCATACAGGCTCACAGCTAACAGTTGTCTGAGTCTCAGAAGAGGCCTGGGCCTTTTGTGGGTTGCTGGAACTGTTAAGACTTTAGGGACTCCTGGACTGGATTGAGTGCATCTTAAATTATGAGATGGAAGTGAGCCTTTGTAAAACAGGTGCAGAATGCTAAAGCTTAAATATGAAATGTTCGTTCATATGTGGTTGGTTTGGTTGCCAGCTGGTTGGCTTTTGCAGGTGATGGAGCCTGAAGGCTCTTTCCTAAAAGTGAATTGATGTCGTGATTAATTTATAATATGATAAAATTATTAGAAGGTGGGGAAAGTAGGAGGTAGGACTTGGTTGGAGGAGGTTGATCACTGGGAGTGTTGCTGGGAATATGTATCTTTCCTCTGCTTGTTCATTTTCTGTTTCCCAGTTGCCATGAGGTAGGAATTTTGCCAGGTCATGGTCTTTTTCTGCCATATTCCACCTCACCACGGGTTCAAAATTAGAACCAGCTGACCACAAGCTAAAACCTCTGAAACCCTGAGCCAAAATTGATCTTTCTTCCTTCAAGTTGTTTTTGTTATGGTGATGGAAAGTCTGACTAACACAGAAAAAAAAATTGTCCACAGAATATTTTATATTCTGTTATTTTCAAGATTTGTACAGTTTGTGAAGAAAGTACTCTTCTTCCTAAATTCTGTGCTAGTGTCTTCTAATGCATACATCTTTAAATGAGAAACTGTGAGCAAATACCAGCATGTCATATTGATCACATGAAATAATAAATGTTCAAAAGTAAAGGATTTTGCTAACCTGGAGGGTTAGAGAATGTTGTGAGGAAGACAGTACATCATTGAAAGGGATCTAGGTAACAGTCACAGGGCATGGTGAGTTCTGATGCTAGCTAGGTCTCTTGGTTTAAAGCTTTGCTACCTGCATTGGGCCACATCAGAAACATGCTCCATAGATATGCATGTACTGAAGCTCGCTTTCTGTTCTGGGACAGGTGTAGTAGAGCACCTAAGTTTGATTGAGCTACCACTTTGCAGCTAGGGTTGATTATGGCCACATAGTTAATCTCCAGGTAATTGCTGACTTAGAACCGTATCTTAACTTGGGAACTTTAATAATAGCACCCAGACATGAGTTCTATCTAGTAATTCATGTACTCAAACCCCTAGTTTGAGGCCTGTGACCTAGAATGTCATGGGCCTTGTTTCTTGTTACCTAATGCTTTTAACTGGTTTCCTTAAGAGTGACACCTTTGTTACACAGAACACAAACAGTTCAGACCCCCAAGATTGTAGGCCTGTTTCTTAGGGTTTCTATTGTTGTGAAGAGATACCACGATCACAGCTACTCTTACAACATTAATTGGGCTGGTTTACAGTTCAGCACTTTAGTTAACTATATATGAACTATATTATATTTAGTTATATAACATATTATATTTCATGGTGGAAAGCATGGCTGCATACAGGCAGACATGGTGCTGGAGAAGTAGCTGAGAGTTCTACATCTGTGTCGGCAGGCTGCAGGAAGAGAGAGTGACAGTGGACCTGGCTTGAGCTTCTGAAACCTCAAGGCACACCTAATAGTGCCACTCCCAAGAGTCTATGGGAGCCATTTTCGTTCAGACCACCACATGCTGATTGATAAACTCCACATCTTTGTTTCTTATTGACTGGAGTGGTTTGACCAATTAGTATTACCAGCTGTTCATTCCTTGGGGGAATCAAGCTTAAGTGAATTCCCTGAAGAGATTCTTCAAGGTGACTGAAGTGGATCATTAGGAGTACTTGAGAAACTCATGTTTCCGCCTAGTTGGAATTTATTTTTAGTTCACGGGCTAACACTGTCCTATTTTAGATTCGGAGAAAGTAACAATGTAGTTAGTTACTAAGTTACTTGGTCTTGGCCAGAAGTCTGAGAAATGATAATCGTTAAGGATAAGGAATACTAATCTGGAAAAAAGAAAAAATGCTTTGTTAAGCCATACGTAAGATGTTCTTAATAAGAATGTTTTCAAATAAGAGAATAGTACCCCTTGGTTTTCTCTTCATATCTGACCGAATCCATGCCTTGAACTTAACTCATGACTCCCACATGGTCTCCTTACTGGTTTTTTCTGGAATATCAGTGGTACTTAGCTGTGTAAGCTTTAAATGACTAAGTGCACATAGGAGGAGGGTATTGCTCCCCAATTTGAGCTGAAGATATGTCTCTTTTTCAGACTTACTTCCCAACTTTCCGTAGACTTTATCAGTTCCTGACCACATGTCAGAGACTGATGGGCAATAGAAAAAGCTTGCCCACAGGATGGCACTTGTGATCCCATTTCCATCTATCTGTATTATTCTCATCTTTGTTGATATATTTTACCTTTTGCTTTTAAAACAGATTTATAAGTGGAAGGAAGATCTTTCTCTCAAGGTGATAAAAGGAAGCACTATATATTTGTGTGTGTGTGTCTGTCTGTCTGTCTTTCTGGAGTTTTTCTGCATGCCTGATGTCCCTGGAACTGGAGTCACAGTCATCATGTGGATGGTGGGAATTGAACTCAGGTCCTCTGTAAGAGCAGCAAGCGGCTTGGTGGCTGCTGAGCCATCTCTGAAGCTCCAGCATCTTTAGATTGTACCTTCTCTATCTTTCCCTTTGAGATTTCTGGTAGGAAAATGTTCTGTATGATGGCAAAAAGACAGAATAGATGAAGGACCTTGTTGTCTTTCTTATTAAACTTAGCCTTGAATAAAGATTAGTTCCAAGTCTTATATGAGTGTAATATATAGCTCATTCCTTTCTCATATAAACCAGTCTGGTGTCTTGTAACACAGTGCTAATATAGAGTTGACCTGGGCTTATCTGTTTGGGTTAAGGTGGGTGGGTAGATGTACACTATATGTACACAACACTAAATCTTAAGGAAAGAGTATCTTGATATCATTAGTGGTTAAAAAGTTTTCATTTTTTAATGTATTTAAACACATGTAATGAAGTTTACCATGTTAACCATGTATAAGCCATATACCATTATAACCGTTGTTTAACCGTGTTTATATAAAAGTTGTATTTTAGTTGTAGAAAAGTATACCTTGTTATATGTACCAAACTGGTGGCTGCAGCCCAGTTCACATGTTCATCTCTTCACATATTTTATGGCAGTCGATGAGTATACTCACTGAAATAGACAGTATGGTACAATAGCCACACCACCATGCTGTATGTTAGTTATGTAGAATGTCATCATGTGTCTGACAGTATCCTTACAGCATTCTGCGTTCTTGTGGAGATAGAATCTTTGTTTAACAAAAAGGAAGCTAAAGCAAGTGGGATGAAAAGCCTTGGTCAGTTACTCAGTGTATTACCCAAAAGGTGAAACTAATTTTCCTCATTTTATTTTGTCTTTTTCATGCTTAATGAGTTTCTTTTCATTTGGTGTCATCCTTGGGCTAAGTTAGACAGTGAGCATCTGACAGCAGGCTAGCTATCCTTTGTCATAGTTCTGTCACTGTCTCCATCTATTGGTGTGAAGAAGGAATGCTCTTTCCTAAATATGCAGGCTGCTTCATTTTAGCAAAACCTCGTAAACAACAAGGAATTGTCCCCTAAATGCATTTTCTTTTTCTGTGACAAAAAAATCAGTTTAAAGATACTAAAAGTGTCATGGGATGTCAGCTTTTGGAGATGGTGTGTATGTGTGCATGTATGTTTTAGTGATATTAGAGAGTTACTTAAAATTTATATGTATTGTAAACAGGTGTGATGGTGAGTGCACACCTTTAATCTCAGTAATCAGGAGGCTGAGTCAAGCAGATTCCTGTGAGCTCAAGGGCACATAGTGAGACCCTGTCTTAAAAATTAAAACCAACTCCCCCAAATTATGTATATTAACAGTATCAGACTCATTATTTTATTCTTTAGGTAATATGATCATTTTTACCTTTTTTGCATCATGACCAGGTATCATGGTGCAAAAAGTAATTTTTAGTAAGAAACCTCCCAAATCCTGAGAGTCTTTGCATACTCAGATTGTTAGCTTTTACATCATTGGTTCTGACTTGCTAATGAAGAGCTCAATATAGCTTCTGATGTATTCCAGATATTCTGGGTGGTAACTGGCTAGAGAATCACTGACATCACAACCAGCAGCTGTTGATTTCTATTGTCTCTTAGTCCTCAGTAAGTGCTTTTATTCTGCTCCTGGTGCCTGACTAATCTGAGTGTGTCTGTGTTCAGCTCTGTAGAGGAGCAATGCAGAGTTTACAGACACTATGGAAAGTGTGCATTCAGTAATTCTGTATGATGAAGCAAATGCCAGTACAATGAAGGTATGTTTTATGTTTATAAAAGGTATTAAAAAGATAAATTATTATTGTTAGTACTTAGTACCATAATTTTTATTAATGGATATATGCAATAAAATCTAAAATTAGGGCATTTAAAATATTTTTAACAAAGAAATATGTGCATTTAGATGGTTAAGAGTCATGTGTCTGCAGTAGTGCCAGTTCCTTTGTATACCTCAGATTTTCAACATTTCTTTTATCATGTAGATAGAGTGGTTTGCCTGTGTACAGGTTTGTATTTATATATAGCAAAACAAGTCAGTTGAAAGAAATGTCTTACTTAAGTTCATTTTAAAATAGATCGGCTGCATGACTTGTTCAATTTTTAAATTTCATTATGGAGCAAATAACAATGTATATGAGATACTGGTTGGAAATGAAACTAAACTAAGTACTTTTAACTTTCAGAACCCATGTTAATATTTGTGCCCTTGTGAAGATGATTTTTAAAGTACTTAGGAAAAAAAATAGATTTGTCTTTGCTGTGACTGGCGTCATGAAATACCATGTTACAAAGAGAACAAATGCCAGTCCCACTCTGACTTATCTGGTTTTCTAATTGTACTGTCTGAAAACTCGACATCCCCCTTGTTTTCCTCAAAACTAGAATCTTACCTCATGGTTATCCTGATAGAGACAGTGTGTCCACAGATGCAGCTGACTTGTTTATAAATTTTTATAGTTTTTTTTTTTTTAAGAGTTTGCTTGCTTTTTACCTGACATTGGTTGAGATTTTAACAAGATTTGCAATTGCTTTGGCATCTCTCCTTGTATAACAGTTCTTTTGTTCTTAAGAAAGAATTTATTTCAGTTTTAGAGAACATAGGAAAATCACTAAATGGCCACGTAGGAAGACTGAGTATCGTCTTTTGTTCTCAACCGTGTTTGTAATTAGGTTCATAAATATACAAATATCTGTTATTGAAACTAGACTTTTATCAGATGCATCATTTCTGTCTCGTGCTTGGAAAATACTACCACCAATTTTTTAAGCTTCAGATTTTTAAATTTTTATATTGAACAAGTCCAAAAAAAGAATAAAATTAAAATGAGCAGTGCTTACCTTGTATTCTTAACAACTGCTCTCACCTAAATGTCTAGTTCTCTTTAATCTTTTCCCCATGCCCTGTTCCTTTGCGTTGTTTTTTGTCTGCGACTCTGTTTGCCTCTCTTCTCTTACATTCCTCTCCCTCTCTTCCATCTTCCTTCCCACTTTGTCTCAGGCTTTCTGCATCAGAAAACTATGCGTCTACATGGTGTCTTCCCGTCCGCTCTCTGATGAATTCTATATTAATCTTTCCTCTCTTTACTACCCTTCTCTCTTTTTACAACAGTCACTTCTTTTTCTTTCTCTTTCTCTCCTCCTCCCCTTTTTCTTCTAGTCTCTGGTCTGTCTGTCTCACCCTTTCTCTGTGACTACCATGTGCTTCCTCCTCTCTCCCTGTACTCTGATCCTGCTCTGTGTCTCACCCTCTTTCCCTGGTTCCTCTTGTTGACACGTCTGTATCTCATGCCTCTGGCTCTGTGTCTTTGAGGTTTGGGGGTTTCCATTCCTCCCTCTCATGGCTGTCTTCTTTCACTGCTTCATATATAAAGTTTCAGTTGTCACTGAATGTAGAAGAGCAGTTGACTTCAATCTGTTTCCTTGTTGCTGCTACTTGGTCAGCAGCAGATCCTGGTTGCATTTTAATTTATGTTAAATTCTGTTCTCTCTCAAACTGGTAGATAAGGAGTTATGCTCTTAAGGTTATATATTTTAAGTAAACAGATTTTTAGCCTTTGTTCATTTTTTTAGAACTTCATGCTTGGGCTGGAGAGATGGCTCAGTGGTTAAGAGCACTGACTGCTCTTCCAAAGGTTCTGAGTTCAATTCCCAGCAACCACATGGTGGCTCACAACCATCTGTAACAGGATCTGATGCCCTTGTCTGCAGGTGTGTCTGACACAGCTACAATGCACTCACATACATAAATAAATAAATCTTTAAAAAAGAGAGATGGTAGAACTTCATGCTTGAGGGATTATAATTAGATTGAGGTTATCATATATTAAATATTTTAAAATACTTTGTCTTCTTCCCATGTTGGACATGGGTAGGTCATTACAAGACAGGTTTTTCGCTTAAATGTTTTTTTTCCTATTAAATTTTCAGGTTTATAGAAAGGAATTAAAAATCAAGACACTATAGTTAACTCTCTCTTCATAATTGTGATGTAGGTTTTGAATAAATTTCTATTTTTCAGTACTTCTATGGCCTTTTATGTCATTTTTCAAATGTGTCACAGTGGATATATGCTCACATTTTCTAACTTGTGATTTTTATTTTGAAGTAACTATAGATTCAGGAGATATTACAGAAATAAATAGTACAGAGAAGTTTCATGGTAGGTTTTGTTTGTTTTACAGATTTCGTTTTGTTTTGCTTTGTTTCTAAGGAATGATCCCAAGACCTTGTACATGCTAGGCAAAGTACTCTGCCATTGATCTTCATTTTCAACCATTTTTAAAATTTTAGCCAGAACCTTTCTAAGTTGCATAGGGCCAAGATCTTTCCTGAGTCTCCAGACTGTATCACATGAGTACACTATGACAGGAAAACACAGGGTGCTTTAAAGTCTTGATACTTTGAAAGTGATAATCTCAAGATTCTGTAACAAGTTTTTAAAATACCCTAAAGCACAAGAGTTCACTTCCCATTTAGCTAAATACAAAAATCCTAAATATTTTAAACCTTGCAATAGTCATATTTCCATTTTGTTTCTTAAAGCAAATTAAGACAACCATCTGTTGAAATATACTATGTAGTAATAGTACAGTGATGGCTTTGTGATAACTAGTGTATTCTCACCACCACCACCAAAAAAGAAAAAAAAAGCGTGAAAAGTTTTCTATACATGTATTGCTGTGTGTGTTCAAGAAATGGATATAGAAATTGAATTTTTTTTTCAGAGTTAAATTAAATGCTGTTTTCACATATATGCTTCCTGTCCCTGTAAAATGTAGCAGTTATTACTTCTATGTTGTTTTGATGACTCTACTATTTTATTACTGTCTCTGGTATGTGAAGGTGAAGGTGAAGTTAGAACCCTCCTCCTCCCCAACATTGTCTCTATAAGCTTCTATACTCTATAGCTAATCAGTACTCATTTCAGTTGATATGTGTTAATTTTGGTACAGAATACGGCCCGACCATTCCTAATCCCAAAGTCCAAAATGCTAAATAATCTTTCTGAATGGCAAAATGGTGCCATATAAACTACACTTCATCTAATGTCAAAGTCAAAGTGAAGACACACCAAAAATATAAATAAAACTGCCTCCAGGCCAGAAAGATAGATAGTGGCTTAGTTAGGGTTTTACTGCTATGAACAGATACCATGACCAAGGCAAGTCTTATAAAGGACAACATTTAGTTGGGGCTGGCTTACAGGTTCAGAGATTCAGTCCATTATCATCAAGGCAGGAACATGGCAGCATCCAGGCAGACATGGTGAAGGAGGAGGTAAGATTAATACATCTTTATCTGAAGGCTGCTAACAGAATATTGGCTTCCAGACAACTAGTTTGAGGGTCTTAAAGCCCACACCCACAGTGACACACCTATTCCAACAAGGCCACACCTTTTAATAGTGCCCCTCCCTAGGCTGACAATATACAAACCATCACAGATAGATAGATAGATAGATAGATAGATATGCACCCATGTGTGCGCTCCTGTGTGTGCGCTCCTGTGTGTGCACATGAGTCCCCACATGAATGGTTGGTAGTTGATTGGATACACACATATATGCATATGCAAATGTGGTTTTAATAAATTGTGTGTGTGTGTGTGTGTGTGTGTGTGTGTGTGCTCGTGCTCGCTTGCTTGTCTGTATATGCACATGTGTGTTCAGGTGTTCAACAAGGCCAGAAGAGGGTGTTATAGCCCCAGAAGTTGGAATTGCAGGTAGTCATGAGTCACTTGATATGGATGCTGGGAACTGAACTTATGTCCTGTACAAGAGCAGCAAGTATTCTTAACCTCCAAGCCATCTCTCCAGGTCTAAAATATGATAAATATATTTTAAATACGAAACACTCCTGATCTCTAGCATTTTGGACAAAGGCTGTTTAGTCTGTGCACTCAGTTTTATCTACCCCTAAATTCCTCTAAGCCAAAGTTCTACAAAAGTATAACTCAGTAAATTTAATGGAGGAAGCTCCATTAATATCTCATTGCTCAGTCTTAATTCTAACTTGAGTAGAGCAAGTTTACATGAATATAAATATATTTCTTGGTTCTTAGTTCTCCAGATGCTTATATATGACTGGCATATAAATGTATATTGTGTGTAAGATAGGGTTTCCCTGCACAGTTAAAACTGGCTTCAAAATTGCTGTCCTCCTGTTGTAACCTTCTAAGTGCTAGACTCACAGATAGGCACCAAATAGCTCTTTATTTTGTACACGAATGTTATAAAATGGTGTGCATTATGTAGTATATAAATGTCACAAATAATGTTATGTAAATCTGATGTTTTTGCAAATATTTTATTATGTAGTGTACATATTTTCTAATGTCTGATATAGCTAATATAAATCTATGGATGTACATTTATATAATATACGTGAAGGAAATAAAAAACAAGGTTTGTTAAGATTTATGTAGCGTTTGTAAAGAACCATGATCCTGCAAAACCACATGTGGTTTCTGAATCTGCATGAGGAAGGAAGCATGTAGAAGTGCTATATCTGACTAGAAGTCCTTGGATTTATTAGTAGGATTTCAAGAATTCATCATGCTCTAAGAATTGCCACTTTATCTGGTTTATAAATTGATGCTAAGTCTGTTATTTTTTTACTTATCATTTCCTTATTTTTAAATGTTTCAAAGAGTGTGTGGCTGGTGCCTAGAATAGCAGTCTCACAGATATCACACGTGTTTTCAATCAGCTTTTGTGTTGTTCTCCTAAGCAGAATCTCATGTAGTTCAGGTGGGCCTTGAGCTCTGTGTGTAGTGATAGGTTACTTCGAACTTCTGATTTTCCTTTCTCCCCCTCAACACGACACCCAGTTTATTTGGCGCGTTTATGGAACACAGTATACCAATTGAGTTGCATCCCAGCCCAGACATGTCTTTAAAATAGACAGTGACCTATGATAACTGAGCATATGAGACAGGGTCAGCAGAGGAAAGCAACAGAACATTTTATTGTCAGTAATTTTACAGTGGTGGCTAAACCACGGCTCTTGTTACTAGGTATAGAGTGAGCAACAACAAAAGTTGGGCAGTGCATGAAATAGGCAGTTGTAAAATAACACAGAAGAAATTTACTAAGTATTGACAACAAAATGAGTGAGCTATGGCTAGGAGGTAATGAGGGAAAGTCATTTTAAAATGTGAAACATTCCACTTGTTCAGCTTCCGGCCATAGGCAGCTGAGCCAATTCAGGTAGCAATGTAGGTACTTTAAAGAGACTTCCAGGTCTTCCAGTCCTCTTGCTCAGTATGTCCTGAGATAGATCTCTAGATACAGTGAGCAGCTGAGCATTGTTTACCCTCAGCAGCAGCTCCTCGCAAGGTAAAGTTGTTTGTACTTTACAGTACAGAGAATAGCTTTATAGTGTATGAGAGTGGGTGATGGCAACAGAGAGAAAACTCTTGGTCTACCAAAAATCTGTTTTTAACATATTTGTTACTAATTATAAAATGATCTTTTACTCAAAGAAAATATAAACCTTGTGAGATGCTGAGAGATGCAGTTTTGAACAAGGGCTGTAGTCTTTTGTTAGAATGTAATTGGCAATTTAACTAAGGGCAATGCATTCAAAGTTATAAAATGAATGTCTGCCAGTTGCATCTTTAATTAAAACTCTATAGAAGAAACACCCTGCATCATAAAGGAACAGGATCGTGTTAGATAATAGAAGCTCCACATGTTGGTAAAATGTATTAAGCCACTAAAGAACCATTGGGTGGATTAGATAAATTTGCCTGAACTTTGTAAGATTCTGATGGCAAACCATTGTATCTTTGAAATGCCAGTCATGGGTAAAGGCTGTAAAAAGATAACTTAATATATAGTCAGTCCAGAGAACTATTAAGGAAAAGATAATTTTAACATCATGGAATACCACATCAGAGTCTACTAAATTATCATACAAACAAGTGTTTTCAGCAGATTAGTATAAAACAGATGTGTACACATTGATAACATGAGAAGTAATTGACTAATGAAGGAGGTTAATCCAAACATGATGTCGCAAGCCTTTAATCCCAGAACTAGGAAGGTAGAGGCCAGTCTGGTCAGAGACTGAAACAGGGAATTACAGACTAGCTAAAGATACATACACACACACATATACGTGCACGCACACACACACACTCTCACTCACTTACACTGAGAATGGTGTTAACCTTTTATATATAATGCTGTAAGCTTTGCATAGAACACATCAGTCAAGCATATGAGGAGACTAGCACCCATCCAGTATCATCTCCCTAATAAGAATACTACAGCTCAGTGGCCCACATGAGTCACCTTACAGGAATAAACATAGCAGGCGCACCATGAATGACAAAGATATTACTGTTATTCCAGAAATAGCAGCCATAAAAGCCAGCCAGATCCTTCAGTATACAATACTCGTTTCTATAACTTGGTAAAAATAATGTTCTTCATTAGGGAAATAATAGACTTTTCTCATTTATGAGATAACTCTGAGTTTGAGAGTGAATAAATCGATACCACACCCTCTGATTGATTCTCTCCCACTGGTTCTGTACCTTAAGCATCGCCAAATAAATAATATGCTATTACAATTTATGGTATGAATTTTTATTAATTCAGACTCAATATGGGAACCAAAGAAAAGCTTTGTTCTCTCTTCTTTCATGCCCATTATCGTGAGCTCTCTTCTCACAGTGATATTCTCTATTGTTTATTTCCTACATTTGCGCTTAGATGGGTTACGAAGTGATTAACACACCTGTTGTGTGGAGCTACACTGATGGACCTGACTTCAGTACATTATCCTTTGCTCGGTCTGCTGGTAGCTAAACTCCTTCCACAGAATTCTCCCTAGTCCCATGATTTCCCTGTTTTTTCCCTCTGGTCCGTGACCTGCTAGCTTCTCACTTGATTTAATTCACTTTGCTGCTGACAGTGCAGTCTCTAACAATTCTGGAAGCCATTGATCTGCATGTTCCTGTTTCTGAGAATCTACATCACCGTCTCAAAGAACTGGAACCTGCCTTTCTTTCCCTGCTTCTGTGTGATGTGTGTGGTTATCCACACAGGATAGAGGCACAAGGATAGAGGCACAGGATAGAGGCACAGGATATCCAAGCAGGAGAGAGGCAGGTTATCATTTCCTTCCTGCCTCTCTCCTGCTTAGGTCTCTAATGAAAACTGTACCTTCTCTTCTGGCGTAAGCTAGGATCCCTAGTTAATAACATTAGCATATGAGTAAAGTTCTTTGAATACTTTAGCACTCCTAATGGGCTTTGATTTGGGGGAAAGGGGGATTAGGCCTGTGCATATGTGCTTTTTTTATGTGTAAATATGCACATGTGTACCTACAGAGGCCTCAAGACAACTTCAAATGCTGTTCCTCTGTCACTATCAACTAACCTGGAACTCACTGAGTAAGTTAGGCTTCCATTTGTCTCTGCTCATCTAGCACTGGAATTACAAGTGTGCCCTTTCATAGCTGACATTTTTTGCCTGGTTTCTGGGAATCAAACTCAGATCTTCATGATCATACAGCACATATTTTACCCACTGACCTCTCACCCCAGCTCTGAATTAGGCTTTGTTTGCTTTTAGTTGTCGATTCTTTTGGTTTTCCAAACAGGGTTTCTCTGTGTAGTCCTGGCTATCTTGGAACTCAGTCTGTAGACCAAGCTGGCCTCAAACTCAGAGATCCATCTCCCTCTGCTTCCCGAGTGGTGGAATTAAAGACGAGCAATCACCACCACTACCTTGCAGCTGTCTTCTTTTAAACATTTATTTTATGGTATCAGAGTTGTCGTTGGATGTTTAATAACTAACTCTATTAGTTCTTATTATGTCCTGGCCAGTCCCATAATAATTGAGACACTCTTACTGACTTATTTAATCTGCTTTAGCACAATTCCTGGGTGAGTACCCCTAAACTATTTTTCTCTGCTGGAGCGGCTATCCTAGCTGCACTCCCCCAAGTTACTTGCTGTTTGAATATCACCCCGGCTGTTTCTTCTCCATCAGTCTGTCCTCGGGGTGCTCTTCTCTCTGCCACGTGCTCCTGGTCCATTTCATCTAAAATGGAGACCTCCTGCCCTTTGCATCTTCTTTCTCCTTCTCTCTCTGCCTCCTGGCCCGTGACCCCCATCCCAGGAACCAAAGCCTCACCTACCTCTACTCTCCCTAGTAATTGGCTATCAGCCACTTTTATTTAACCAGACAGAGAGTACAAGCAAAGTTTACACAGCATCATTTGGTGTACATGAGAGAGTGCTCCTCTGGACTGCAACCAGATTTCAGTAGCCAATATTTAGCATTTGAATACATAGCAGGAATAGACCAATCCCCAACATATGAGTGTTTATGTGTATATATATACCACTTGTGTGCCTGGCATGGACGTGTCCAGAAGAGGGCATTGTATCCTCTGAAACTGGAGATAGGTATGGTTATGAGTTGCCATGTGGGTGCTAAGAACTGAACCCTGGTCCTCTACAGGAGTAGCAAGTATTCTTAACCACTAAGCCATCTCTCCAGCCAGTCCCCTTATTGTATTTTATCTGTATTTGTGTATGGATATGCCGTGTGTGAGTGCCCTCAAAGGCCAAAAGAAGGTATCGGGTCCTCTGGACTTGGAGTCATACTATAGGTAAGTTGAGGGCTACCAGACTTGGGTGCTTGGACCTAAACTTGGATTCTCTGGAAGAATAGCAAGTGTGCTTAACCAGCGAGCCCCCCTTCAGCTTCTGGCTAGGTGTCTTAAACAGCGCACTGTACATACAGTAGACTCCTTCCGGTTCTCCAATCTCATGACAATTTTCTAGACATTCTATCCCAACCTTACCTCCTTTCTCACACCTCTGGGTAAACACTTATCCCAGTAATTCAAAATAGCAACCTGTGTATGCAGTAATTCTTCACCAGATGGATCGCGTCAGCCCTAGTATGCTCTGAGCTCCAGGTTCACATACTCAGTTTTTCTACCTAAATGTCCTAGAGAGACCTTCAGTATAGTGAATGAAGACTCATGACATTGTTCTGCCTCAAGATCCGTTTTTCCCTTCATGTATTTCATTCCCTGTATTGTTGCATAGCTGCTAATCCTGAGGTTTGCCAGAGAGAAAGTTCAACAATTTTGAGCCAATTTTGAAGCAATCTTTAATTAAATATTGACCAGGATGGGCTTTGGTCAGGACCATCCTCTGGAATTCCCAGCTGAGTGGCAATGAGACATGTGTTGTAGGAGCTATTTAGGCAAACCTATACTGCCACCATATTTTCCCCTGTGTTTTTGTTATTTTTTTTAAGAACTACAGCTCCCAGTATTCCAAAAAGTTACCTAGTACTTATGGCTTTCAGGTTAACTTTTGGATGTTACATAGCAAATGCCATCTCTAACCTCCGTGGGGTTTCCTTTCCTAGCTCTTGCACTTATCTCTGCCCTAGCCTCTTCACTGATCATGCCTAGATCCAGTGTGTTTCCCCACACTCGCTGTCTGTTAAATTAACCTATTCCTTTCTGTGTGCAGTGTGGAGAGGCTAGAGGTTGATAGCTAATAACTTAAACCTAAGTTCAGATCCTTCGTCATGCAGCCTTGAGAAAGCTGATTAATTATTCTTGGCTCAGTAAAATGTAAAATGGTACAGTAAACCTGTAAAATGGAGATAATAATAACATTATTATAATAACATAACGACAAGAATAACATTAATATAATAACATTAATTATTAATTAAATAACATTACTATAATAACAAGATTGTGTATAATTAGTACACTCCAGGAATAGTGCTTGCTGAGTCATAAGTTAACTATCTAGAAGATGATTATTATTTCAGTACATATTTCAATCAGCTTATTGTACACACTTTAACAAAAGTTTGCAAAAAGAAGTTCTCTGAAGAAAATACAAAATCACATCTTGATAAAAACACAGTGAGAATATAAGGTCAGGACTGGAGAGATCACTCCCCAGTTAAGAGCACTGGCTGCTCTTTGAAGGGATTCAAGTTCAATCTAATTCCAGCACTCAAATGGCAGCTCACCATGTTCTGTAATTCCAACCTAGAGGACCCAGCACCCTCCTCTGACCTCCGTTAGCACCGTGTGGTGTTCAAACATACATTCACGCAAAATACTCATACACATAAAATAATCTTTAAAAAAATTTAAGGTAATTTTGTTAGGTCCAAAACTCCAAAATGGCAGTGCCACTACAGTGTCTTGAATTACAGTCTTGGCTCAGCTTCAGCTGGAGTCTGACAGAGTAAACAGAGGGATTACAGCTGGGTAGACAAAAGATTCAGCATTCCTCAGAAATGTGTGTCAAAAACATCACTTCTCTCTCCCTACAGGAAAATGAACCATCTAGTTTTCTATTAGCTTAACGTGTAATGCATATTAAAGCCCATGCTGGTCTCCAGGCTCCTTCCTCCCTATTATCACCTGTAACAAATGTCAAAACCCCAGGGCTTTTCTGGCCTGTCGACCTTCTACCCTAAACCCGCCTCGCTGTGTCTAGTTCTGGCCTCCCCTTGGGCTTACCTGCTCTCTTTCAAGACCAGCAAGGCTTTCCCTGACATTTGTTTTTCTGCTTCCCTAGAGATGGCCATGGTAGCTTTGAACTTACCTAAATTCTGTGGTGTTTACTCCCTCCTTACTTACTAATAGAACGATTTTAATAAATATGTTTAAACAGGTGTTTTCATTACAAATGTGGTTTAAATGGAGGAAACAAATCTTTATACATGTTCACAAAGCAGGCCATTTTACTTGTAAAGTACTTTTTAGCCATAGTATCTTTGTACAACTATTTTCTAGTTTGAACCTCACTGGAATTACATTTTAATGCCCCCCCCCTTTATTTTTAAACAGTGGGAATAAAGTGTACTCTGCCGTTTTGTTTCTTTTTAAACGAGGGTGTTGGGTCCTCTAGAGCTAGAGTTATGGGTGCTTGTGAACTACTAGACATGGGAACTAAGAACTAAATAAACTGTGGTGGGCTACAAAAGCAGCAAGTTCTCTTAGCCACTGAGCCATCGCCTTCGATCCCAGCACAGAGAGGCAGGCAAATCTCTGTAAATTCCAGTATAGCCACAGCCAGGGCTACAGGCACTCTGTCTCAAAAATAAAGGTTGAAAATCTGTTTTCTCTCCGTGTTTTATAATGTATATGTTCCTGACAGGTCAGTTACGTTAATATTGTCAGGTCCAAAAGAAACCAAGGACAGATGACTAGCTGTGCTGCCAGTTAGCATACCAACATGCTTGCTGGCCTCTCAGCCTTGCAGAGTGCAGGCTGGCATCCTGGCTCTTCACACCCTGCCCCAACCCTAAACTCCAGATTATGGCTTTTCCTTCCTCCAGCATCTTATTCCTAAATAACCCTGCCAGTTTGGCCATGTGCCCTTGCTCATTTGTCTTCCTTCCCCCACGCCCCCCTCTGTCTTCATCTCTTGCTCTCACCCTCCTTTCTCTCCTCTCATGGCCCAGGCTCCTAAGTAAACCAAGCTGCTAATCTGACTCTCCTAATGAGATGGCACAGCAAAGAAACCAGATTAGCTGCTCTGTGTGGGAAAAGTTTATTCCGACTGCCAAGGCTGTTTGTCCGGACAGCAGAGAGAACAGAGTGAAACATCTTCAGCCTTATAAGGGGCTGGATACCTGGGAGAAAGGGAGCCTGTTAGCTGGCATGAGAGGCTTTGAGGCATATAGCATGTACTTATGGGCAGAGACTGAGGGAACCTGTACATTGGCATGGATGTTGAAGTGCTGATAGATACCACAGGCATGTATTAATAGAAGAGCCATTTGTCCCTTTTGTTAGAGATAAGGAGAACAACTTTTTGGCAAATGGGAACTAGCTTCCCAATAGCCTGAAAGAATTCTGGCATTTGTCTAACCACCAGAAAATGGGAAAAGGAATTTCACTGGCCCTGACAAATATGTTAGAGAGGATTTTATTTGTAAGGCTTTTGCAGTTTATTGAATCATGGTGACATAAAAGATTATGTTGAGGTAAAGACAACTATATGGAATTAAAAAATAAATAACCAACTTTAATTTTAAGACACTCAGTGTTCCCTGATAAGACAAAGGGTAGCAAAGTCATATCACAGTATTTCATTTACATTGAGAACCTAACAAAACTAGAGGAAATTATAAATCATTTTGCTTCCTTTTCTGTGAGGGTTTTTTGTTTTTGCTTTTGTTTTTTGTGTGTGTGTGTGTATGTGTAAAGCTAAAATATATATTACAGTGGCAGAAAATAATAAAAGGCTAACAAGAAAAGTGGCCAAAGTAGCAGATTGCCCAGACCAAATGTTGCTTCATTTCATGTGTACAAGTGTTTTGCTTTCATGTATGTGCATGTACCAGGTCTGGTGCTCATAGAAGTAAGAAGAGGATTTTGGAACTCTATGGAACTGAAATTCCGGCAGGCTGTGAGCCATCTTGTGGGTGTTGGGAACTGAACCCTAGTTCTCTGTAAGGGCAATACATGCTTTTAATTTCTGAACCATCTCTCCATCCCTCTACTATGAATTTCAGTGTTCACTTGGAAATTTCACAGTGATAGGCCCTTAGAAGCCTACCTCCAGGTCAGCAACCTTTCCCATTCCTGATGCACATAATCCACAGGTTCTAGTGCTTATTTTCTGGAATGTGCTGGAAATCAGGGTATGTCTTTTTAAAAATGGCCTATCTAGTCTCAGGTTCTTGGCCATCTGAGCATGGTCAGGCATGAGTTCCTTCTTGTGGAGTGGACTTTAAATCCAATTAGAGAGTCGCGGTTATTCCCACATTTATGCCACTATTACTCCACCATATCATGCAAGCCTGTCACAATTGTACATTACAGGGTTTGTAGCTGGGATGGAGACTTTGTTCCCAGAGTAACTTCTAGTACCATGAATACTAGTCAGTAGGGCTGAAGACTCTAGTTAGGTACTAGCTCAACTTCTCCATGTTCAGTGAAATATCTAAGTATTGTCTTCAGCAATAGGGCCTTACCATCGATTTGTGAAGAACAACCAATAGCCTTTGCAAGTAGCCTGAATTGTTTGGGGATTTTTATGTAGGGCCCCTTTTGACCAACAACTTAATTAGCTGTCACCCATTTCTGGCATTGGAAGTTTCACTTGATGGCAAAAGATGTCTGGTTGGAGCATTACCTCCTTTGTTATGTTGGTGACTCCTTAGATTTCTTTCATGTATGTATACATTTCAAGAAGTGTCCACAGTAGGTTTTCACACAGCCTCCCAAATGGCCCTCGTTGTTCCTTGTCCCTCTCCTCCGAACTCTCTTCCTAAGCCCTTCTTCCCCCCCTGCATAGTGGCTGTGCGGTTTTCATTCCTGCCATAGTGGCTGTGCGGTTTTCATTCCTGCTAGCAGTGGACGCGCATGGCACTTACCCTACATTCTTGCCAGCAGGAGCTGTCATTTGTTTTTTTGATCTTGGCCATTCTGGCTGATGAAATTTTAGGGTAATTTTGATTTGCACAAATGCTTCTATTTTAAAGCAGAAATGTTCTATCAGGCATATGCACAGCTATATTACCATTGGTGCTTTTAGCATTGGATTTCGTTGTGCTTAGTTGTTTTACCTAAAATTATATTATGTTTATCAACAGTACAACTCTCAAAGGAAATTGGAAGAACCATGTGATCCTTTCAGTGTTCTCTACTTGCCTATAACTTTCACTTGCATCAGGCAAAACAAAACTGACTTTAAAAATACAGATTGAGAGGGCTGCTAACATATCTCTGGTACTAAAGGCACCAAGCCTAACAACCTGAGTTGAAACCCCTGGAACATTCATGGAGAAAAGAGAGACTTACTGCTTCAAGTTATCCTCTGATCTCCACGTGTGTGTGCTCTGATACACATTGCCACCACCACTACAGTACATAATTATTTTAAATGTCCTTAATATAATATGGTGAGAATTTGGGCATTGATTTTCATGGATGTCACTAAATTATTCCACCCTTTATATACATTTTCTTCTAGCAGACACAATGGATTTCATTGGAAATGTTAAGTGGATTATTACAGCCTTTGTTCTTTTAAAACTCCGGGACATACGATTGTTATTGAGAGTTACAGTCTTAGGTCCATAGGTATAGCTCAAGAGAAACATAGTTCTTGGAAGTTGAGTGACTCATGGAGTCGAGCTGCCACCTTCTCTGATGCTCTAACCATACTGATATCTGTTTCTTTCTTCCTCCTCCTCCTCCTCCTCCTCCTCCTCCTCCTCCTCCTCCTCCTC
>JADRCH010000032.1:706715-725428 GCA_019843965.1 Rhynchomys soricoides | reverse complement strand
TCCTCCTCCTCCTCCTCCTCCTCCTCCTCCTCCTCCTCCTCCTCCTCCTCCTCTCCCCTCTCTGTCTTTTAGATCAGCTCCGTAGGCTCAGGTGACTCCTTTTGGTTTATATAACTAATGCATCTCAAAATTAGTTATAAGTGTTCTGACCCTTGCCTAGGACATGAAGTAATAAAACCATCAATAATTTTTAAATTTCTAAATTACTATGGAGTAATTTTTCTGTCCTGATTTTTATTTGTTTGTGTTAATGTTTCTTATTTGTTTTCATTTTAGGCCACTGAAAGGTATGATATATTTGATCCAAGCCAGTCCATTTCAGCCCAGGAATCTACAGTGGTGACAAGGACATGGGACTCCTCCTGCCAGATTACTGTTGGTTCAATACAATTGACATCCTGGCTGACAACTGTGAAAAGGAACCTTGGGTTATTTTATTTTATTTTTGTGGAACACCACAATCTCAGATCCATAGGACACATCAGGTAATGTTCTTCTGTTTCTTTGGGTAGCCTATTTTCTTTACAATTCATCCATAAGAAAATGAAGGAGCCTGAATATCTTCCTTAGGCAATTTACCTTCTCTTTGCTTTGCAACCTGAACTATTTTCAGAATCAGCCAATGAATGAACTTCTGGTTTGTGATCACATTACAGAAGGCATTCTGCTCGCTTGCTTGCTTGCTTTCGTGCATGCATACCCTAGGGTGTGGCCAAACTTCTTTTACTCCAGGTCTCTTGTGGGTCATCCCCTCCTTCTCACAGGTGCTGGGTTAACCTGCCTAAGTAAAATATGGTTTTGTTTTTATTTTTAAATTTAGATTAGTCTGATTTTACAACTTTTTCAGCTTCCAGATGTCTTTGTATTTAACTGTAAAGCTATTATTAAAAAAAAAAGGCGCTTCTGATGTTTTCAGCTTAGAACAGATAAAGTTCATCATGACTTAATATGGAAAGTGTCGAGAGTGCAGAAAAGTTGGAAGAATTTTATTCAGATACCAAGCATTCTTTGATTTTGTGGTAATAGTTTCTGTACCTGCTTGACCCACTTTTCATGTGTGTCTGCCTCTACCTAGCTTTACCAAAGTCTCTGATTTATTCTTCTTCCTGATACTTGGGATGGATGATATTTCTATTGTTTTCTTAAATTCATCAGTTACATGAACTATACTAATGTCTGTGTTTGATCTCTTAGGAAATTCATCTTCTAGAGTGTGTGATAAAACATGTTTGGCATTGAATCAGTTGAGTCAGGAGACTTTAATGTTTTATTTACATTATTAAACAGAATTGTTAACCCAGACTCACTATATGTTTTGTATAGAATGTTGCTTTTTTTTTTTTTTTTTTTTTTTTAATAAATCAGAGCAATTTTTAAAGGTTGGAATTTTAGGGATCTAGATGTAAGCTGTGACAGGAAACTACTTTTACTGTGTGAGTGGAGCGAGTACTCCGAGTAACGGAGGGATAGTGAGCGTTCGTTGTCCTTTAGAGAAAATGCTTCAGTGGCATCCAAGTGCATGTCGCCATCACTTCTCATCTTGATCTGGCTCATGTCTATTCTCACTGTACTGCGATATTTCAAAAACCATGTGCCATTCATCTTATAGATCTTGGAGGCAGGAATTTTGCTTATGTGCAGTCAGCATTATTCTTGAAAGACGGAAGTCACTTAGTTAATGTTGTGCAGCAACTAAATGTGAAGAATGTTTCAAACTAAATTGAGATTACTTTTCTTTTTTGTCAAGGCTTCAAGTTCCCTGTAGAATTCTAAAATAACCTTTGCTGATGAGGATGTCTGATATTGTTATTATAAAAGATGAAACTGGAACAATGAAGGATTTGGAGGCAGAAATGAGAGATATAACTAGAGTTGAAAATCTTATCAAATCAGAAAACTATGGGAAGATTTCGGCCGAGAAGAATGAACATTGTATTGACCACAATATTGATTTGCAGGTAAAGAGAGGTCTCCCCGTGGCTACATGCACCTAATGTTCACCTTATGAGTGTGCTGCTTTTCACGTGGAACTTGCTTTTCACTGTGCGTTTTGTCTTTGTTTTTCAAAACAGGGTTTCCCTGTGTAGTCCTGGCTGTCCTAGAACTCTCTCTGTAGACCAGGCTGGCCTCGAACTCAGGGAACTGCCTGTCTCTGCCTCCTGGGATTAAACGTGTGTGCCACCACTGCCCGGCCACTTGTCACAATTCTAAAAGGGAAGTTGACCCTTGGATAGATACTTACTAGCTTACTTTTCCGTTATCAGGACAGCTTGCTGAGTCTTAGGTCTTTGGTTTTCCTATATATATCACAGGATATGATTCTTTGACTCTGTATGTAGCCAGTATGTTTTTGTTGGCTCTCACCTTTTCATTTCACCCTCCTCCTTAACTGTCAGTGCTGTAATTGGTAAGAGCTCTTAGAGGGGAGATCAGTAGAGCATCAGACATGCAGAAGACCTAGGGGCAGGAACACCTCTAGAGGCTTATCAATTCACCAGCCATTTCTGAGTAAAGAGGTTTGTGGGGAAGGGATGTAGATGTTACCTAATACTTTTGTTGCTGTGTGTGCATGATATTTTATAACCAACCACTTAGAAGGCAAAGATACTGAAGTTTAAGGAAATGGCCCGTGGTTTAGCTAGACCTTGGGTGTGCATTTACATGATTTCTCAATGTAGCTTGGTGAATTATGTGGCTGCTCAGGTATCCTGGGGAGAATGTTCCAAAAGATAAGCCTTGACCAAGATAGTAACCTCCAGACGCATACCCCACTGCAACCCATTTCCCCCAGCTAGACTCCACCTTCCACTGTTCATTACTTCTGGACAGATATTTGAGTTTTATGTTCATCAGTAGACTGTGAAATTGGTTAGGGTGGAGCCCTTATAATCTAAGTCATAGACACTCCTAGAGGTGTGCCTTACTGACATCCTGGGGATCTCACACCATTAAAGTTGAAAACTAAGATCAGCCATCAGAAACTGGGGAGATTTCACCATTGGTTAAGTGTTCGCTGTACAAACATGAGGACCTGGGTGGGTTCATGTCTCCAGCACCATTATAAAAACCAAATGTGGAAGCATGTGTCTCTGTATTCCAGGTGCTTAGGCAGTGTGGAAGTAGAGAGGAAAACCCCTGGAGCTTGCTGACCAGCCAGTTTAGTCAGTTCATTGGGAGACTGACTCAAAAAGGAACATGCAAAGCGTAGAGCGAGACACCTGACATTCGCTATTGACAAACAGTTGTATGTACATGCAATACACTCACTCATACACAGAGGTTCTCGTCATGCTAATGATTAAGGAATTCTTCTTTGAGAAAATACTGTTACTTTTAAAATGATCTTAATTTTGTGTATATGTCCATGATGTATGTGGAATATGCACTTGTGTAGTTCAGAGGACAATGTATTTAGTCTTTGTTCTCTCCTTCCTTTTTTATGTGCGCTCTGGGCATCAAACTTAGGTGGCCAGACTTTGAAAACACCTTTCTTCACCAAGGAACCTTGCCAGCTCTTCTGTCATTCTTAAAATACCCAGAGGACTTAAAATATCCAAATGCCATTGCCTGTGCCTGTCATACCAGCTTCTAGGAGGCTGATGTAGGAAGGTAGTAAGTTCTAGGTCAGCCTGGGCTGTATACTGATAACCTGTTTCAATAAAAGATGAAAAACTATAAACATACCAAAGAAAGATAGACCTTGAAGGCTAGTTGGAAAAGGTTACTGTTTCCTTTTTTTTTTTTTTTTTTAATTGACAAAGTTCCTTTAAGGGGCATCTCATTTCTCTGTTTCTTCATTCACTCATAATATTTGTATTTTCCTATAAACGTGTCTGACATGAAATTAGACAATGATGCTAATTTCTACCACTTTAAAAACCATTTAAGTTTGGTGCTAGAGAGATGGCTCAGCAGTTAAGAGCACTGACTGCTCTTCCAGAGGTCCTGAGTTCAGTTCCCAGCAACCACATGGTGGCTCACAACCATCTGTAATGGGATCTGATGCCCTCTTCTGGGGTGTCTGAGGACAGCTACAGTGTACTCATACATAAAATAAATCTTTTTAAAAACAAAAACAAAACATTTAAGTTTCTGAACTGATTTAAAGTATCTCCCAAAGATTAAATGTAATCAAAGGGTATATGTTTTTATTTCTGTCTTTCTCCCTTCTCATCCTACTCCCTTCCTTCCTCCCCCTCGGCACCTTTGATTTTTTTCTTTTTCTTTAAGATAGCATCTCATGTAGCCTAAGCTAGGCTTGAATTCAAGGTGGCTCTGACTACCCTTCAATTCCTGACCTTTCTTCCTCTGCCTCCAGGTGCTGGGGTCACAGATCTGTGCCACCATCCCTAGCTTAAATGGCAATTTTCTAAGAAATTAGGAGATATAACATTTCCCCCCACCATTTTTAATTAAACTTTTTAAAACAAGAAAATTGCCTACTCTAATCAGTATGCTTATTAGCAGTGATTGCATTAGAGAAAGTTTGCAGAGAGCCTTTTGTGTTTGTGATTAAAACACTAAGGATTCAGACTGGAAAGATGGAACTTGCTGCTTTTTCAGGGAACTGAGCTTCTCTTCTCAGTACCCACGTGGTGGCTCACAACCACATATAACTCCAGTTCCGTGACATTTGACACCCTTTCTAGCCTCTCTGGGTACCAGGTATTCACATGGTACATGGACATACACAGACATGCATGCAGGCAAAACATACATGTACATAACTTTTTAATGGAAAAAAAATGACTTCAGTGCAATTATTAAATGCAGTTCTTCTCTAATGGACATTCTTACGGTCAGTGAGTGATTAACTCAGACTACTATATCTTCAAGATGATCACTATGAAATCAGCCTAAGCTATGTAGTGAGACCTGTCTTAAAGGAAGGGCTAATAATGTGCAGTTATCTTTTAACTTAATCTGAAGTTACTATTACCCTAATACTAATCATTCATTTTTTCTTTTGAACTTTTAACATCCAGCCTGAAATTTTTATATGTACACTACATTTTGGAAAGAACAAGCATTGTCTCCTCAGTCCTCTTCCCCACTGTTTATCAATTATAGAAAGGCTATATCCACATTTTGTTAGTTATTGTTACTTATTAACACATAGTGTTATGGAGTACCTTAAGGGAGAAACTCCCTAGAGGCCTGAACAAATCAACCATCACTGCAGACTGTCTTAAGCAGATTAGCTTAACAGCCCTGACCTCTTGGTTTGAGTTTTTAAGGGCAATTAAGACATATGCATAAAAACAGCTCTGGCCGTCTGCAACAAGCAAGCATTGTTTACAGAAGCAGATTAGCCGTTGAATGGTCCAGCAGTTAGCCTTTAGCTCAGGGTCACATTATATAGGGGTTTAGGGCCTGGTGCAGAGACTAGTTTACCTTAGGAATTTAGGGCTGGTTCAGAGACCAGTTTTAGCACTTAAAGTATTCTTTAAATACGTTCATGAGATGATAAAACTATAGTTCAGTAGGCTAATACAATAGGCCTTTGTTTTTAAGGTGCATAAATTTTGTCTGTGTATGATTTTTTCCACAGGCAACAATTAAAGTGGGTAGTATAACACCTTATTCCTCTGAGTTACTTCAAAGGGAATTGAGAGAACAGGTAGGAGACAACAAAGTGATGGTACTCTCACAAGGCTGTCAAGAACAGCTCAGGAAGCCAGCCAAAGTCAGAAGTCTGAAGCAGGAGGATATAAAATTCCAGGTCAGCTTAGGCTATATTTGAAGTTTAAAATTAACATAGGCAACAAAAGCAAAACACCTCATGGCACACCTTTATCAACAATTAGAGTGCTATTGTAGACCACAGATTTCTTAAATGATGAGACAAATACGAAGTATGGTATTTGTCGGGTCCAAACTATATGGGCTGTCTGTGTTGCCTATTAGCAAAGCACATGCTAGCCCTGAGCTCTGTCAGTGACAAGTGCCCATTAACAGAGTCCATCCTGACTCTTGTCACCTCACCCCTACCCTAAACTTCTTCAGCTATGGGCTTCACCCCCCAGCTTCTCATTCCCTTAAACTATTTCAACTCCTATTCAGTTCTTTTGTCTTACTCTTGGCCCCTTCTCTCTTGCCTTCTCTCTGTGGTCTCCTTGCCCAGTCTTTGTCAGCCTCTATTGTTCAGGTTTGCCTTTCAGGGCCTGGTCAGCCTGCTGGCTTTGTTCCGTGTACTACTCGGTCCCTCTGCTGTGGACTCTTGCAGTTGCCTCTAGCTTTACCCTCCCTTGTATCTACAATAAAGCCTCCCTCAAACGTTCCTCGACTTACTTATGTCCTCAGTGTATACACTCTACTATTGTAAGTTACTTAATAAGCTAAACACAGCACACAGCTTCTCAAATTTCTCCCTTCATTGTCATCAAAGATAAAGTTTTTTTCTTTAGTAATAATAAATCTTGTTTGTTAACATCTTTCCAAAATTTCTATTTCAACATAACTTTTGTCTTTTAAGCCTATTTATTATATTCTTTGCTTTTATTGAATTTTATAAACACTAAACAAGTTAAACCTTTTAAAACTTAGAATTCATTTTTTAAAATACACTTCTACACTTAAAATTAATTTCTAGAATTTTATTTCAGTTGACTTTGGGTCATATCCAGATATGGTGTTTGCATTTATAAGCATGGAGGTGAAGAAATGCTATAGTTTTTTACATTGGATAATTTTTATATATTCACCATTTTAATGGAGAACCTTTTTGCCTTCATTTAATATTTGCAATAATAAACTATGAGACTGTGAGTTTCTCTGGGAACTTTGCTTAAGGGTCAGAAATAAACCTTTGGATTTTAACATCCTATTCTATTGCCAAAAGATTAAGTTGTAATATCAAATTGGTGTTTGTGTTTGAGTTGTTGATTTGTTGACTTCCTTTTTTTCAGTTCTTTTGACTTAAGAAAACATTTTGTTTCATTTTAATAGAAATAGGCAGCCTGGCATTGTTTTCACTCACCATTATGTTATCTTTAACTCAGTACTGAATTCATTCTATTCTTTTACATAATTACTTTTTAAAAGAGATTTATTTATTTTATTTATATGAGTACACTGTAGCTGTCTTCAGACACACACTAGAAGGTCTATTACAGATGGTTGTGAGCCACCATGTGGGTGCTGGGAATTGAACTCGGGACCTCTGGAAGAGCAGTCAGTGCTCTTAACCACTGAACCATCTCTCCAGCCTCCACGTAATTACTTACTATTATCCTTACTATTATACAGAATTGCAATGCAAATTAGTAATCTGCAAGGTGTCAAAAGTTTCAACTATTATAGCTTATTTTGTTAATTGAATGAAAAAAGAACTAAAAAGGCCATGAGTGCTTCTAGGTATGCGAAGGAGAAGTTTTATTACAGGTATGGGAGAGCCTAGCCAGGGGCTGGACCATCTGGGAGTCCAGAGTGGACATGACCCCGAGCCATGACATGGGGAGAAAAGAGAGAGGAATCAGGTGCAGCAGCCAGGAGTCCTAACGAGAGTGGAGTCACCAAAATGGTTGGATTGTATAGGAAAAGGCATCTAGAGGAAGGGAGCCCCAGTTGCTGGGCTGGGGAAGGTTCAGATCAGGAGCAAGGTGTGCCAGGGAGGAGGGCCCTGTAACAGGTAAGGACTGAGCAGTGCTTGGAGAAACTCTAGCTACCAAGTCCACTTTGATGTCCCTTATCCCAGGCTTGAAACCTAACAAGAATAATTACTGATTATAAAGAAAAATTATTCTCTTCATGAAATAAGTTGGATTTCCTCTAAATTGAGTAATATTGGATTGGCAGTTACTCTTATGCTAACACATAATATATCCATGAAGATTACTCTGATCTTCCTTAGTTTTTCTTCAAACTCTAGTAGCTGGTGCCTCTCCCTAGTGTCTTACTAGTTAAAAACTGAGAATCCATCAAGAATGTTCTATGTTCTATACTGATTTGTTGACCGAGTTTCTGTCTGTTCTTTGGTATAAATAGTCAGGATAAACTATATAAATTGAGGTTCGTCCTTCACCTTTCTAAATTCTAATTCACTTAGTGATTCGCACTACTAGTAAGGAACGTAAAAGGGTTACTGCATTTTTACTATCAACATAAAGGTCTAAAAGAGATAAAAAGTGTTCTCCAAATAAATAAAGTCCAATTAAAACGTGATTATAAATCAAACTGGAAGAATTCTAACATAAAGCTAAGTCTGGCTCCCAAACTGATAACAACAACAATTTAAAAAGTATGTATGTAAATGGAGGCCATCGACTTTTATAAGCAGGAATCATTTTCTCTGCTCAGTTGTGTGTGCAGGTATATGTGGCAGTTTTCTTGTACATATTATATAGTGTGTGTCTGAAATGAAAAGAATTAGTTTTATGTAATGTCATTCTGGCACTTTACATATATTGGTATATTTGTTTTCTCTTTCTGCAAAGCAGATCAACACAAGCTTAGATAGTTAAAATAATTCTTCATTATGAGCTTACCTGCGTTTTCTGCTTAAGATTTGCGTTAGCCATGCTGATCCTTTCCAGAAGAGTTGGGAAAGACATCAAGGTGCATTCTTTTTTCAGCAGACCTCATTTCCAAAGTTGGTATAAGGTCCATGTTTCCTGGGTGGCCTATCTTCAAAGCAAAGAATGATTTTGAATCCTTTGAATTCCTCTGACTTTCCCATTTTGTCAAAACTGAAGAAAACTCAGCTTTTAAGAGGCTTGTTTAATGGGTCAGACTTACCTCAGTTTTAAATCTATGTCTTAGGATGAACTGACTTGGAGTTCATCTACTTCTGTAAATCCCTTTCATAGGTGAGCCTAACTTTGTGTTTGGTTAAGTGGCAAAAGGATGGAGACTCATTCTTGGGGACTGTTTTTGGAAGTCCATCTCCTCTCATATCTATATGTGGTCTGATACATAAGCGTATGTAAGTTGAAGGTTACTGAAGTAAGATTCTGAGGCTCTTAGGTCAGTTGGAGTAATTTGTAACTGATTCTGGACTCTGAAATCCATTTGTGCCAGAAAGGAACTGTCTTCTTTATTCCGATTCTTAGATGTGACTTACAGAGAGTAAAATGCCCACTTGGTCAAGGTGAAGAGAAAAGCAAATTGAAATTAATCCACCAACATGCACAGAGTCCCCTTAGGCAGTACTCCTCTGTGTAGATGTTCACACCATTTTTGCCTCCATAAGCAATTGGGAGTGGGGGGTGTATCTGACTTTCTCTGTCTTTTAGGTTTTATTTTTCACTCAATGATCTAGAATCAAAACCATAAGAGTTAGTGTTTTTAATCATTGAAGGCATTAAGACCCACAATAGAGGTTTCACCGTTTTCGTACTCCTGCTGGTGTGTCTGTTGGCTTCTGTTGACACAGAAGTCTTGGGATGTTAGGATACATAATCTCTCGTTCCCTTTTCTTAAACTGGGAAGCTTTGTAGCCTGAGTATTCCCAGTTCTGAATATGTATTGTGTTCGTTGTTGAACTGGCTCCTTACTGCAAATGAGAAGAGATGAGTAGCCCTGCCTTATGAGGAGCTTTGATCTGAAACGACAGAGAGGAAAGAGGTAGAAGGGGAATCTGTCCTGGTTACAGGCTCTGTAGGCTCAAGCTCAGAAAACAGATAGTTGCTTCCGTGAGTGAGCGGACGCTGTGGCTAGTGATCATAGCTGTGCTAAACACCTTTATTGAACGCCTGCCTTCTTTCTTTCTAATACACTGGTTCATCATCTTACAGGAGACCTAATGAGTAGCATTCCTTACTAAAACTGGTGGTGTGTCCTTCATGTTTTGCTGAAAATGCTTAGCAGATGAGAGATGAAAGCAGTATAGTCTCTGACTGTGTACTAACCCAATATTTTCTGTAAGAGAAGGTGAAATTTTTCTGACTTCAGCCAATTGAAATTGCTGAGTGGTTTTGTATGTCCAGTTTACCCACCCCCAACATTGGTTTAAAAAAAAAAACCAATGTTGTTATAAAATATTGAAGAAACATACTTTTTGCTATGAAAAAGTCACCTTCAAAGTTCCATATTGCATTCATTTAACACAGAAATTTGCTGATTTAAAGAAAAATGCCAATCCACAGAAGGACTCAGTAACTTTTCCAACTGTGCTTCTGGAAGGAATCAGTATTCTTTCCCCAAACCATCTTAGCTTTCCTTGGTTAGCACACTCTGTGGTTTAGGTGTATAAATTAAGAAGCAAATTTTCTGTTTGAATGTAAACTTTAATAAAATCTCTCTTATTGTACATTCAGCGGCCCCCGCAGTCATTTGGACAGACAGGAAAAAGGTCTAAGGTATAGTAACTGTCTGGTGTGCTGGCATGCCAAGGCCCTCCTTCATGCTTGGTGAATTCTTGTTTTCATATAGCACTACGTTCACTTTAGTTTTTTCATCTTTGTTTGGGGGCAGAAAGCTTCTTCTGTTTTATTTGGGATTTTTTCTTTTTGTTTTTTTTTTTTTTTTCTCTTTTTGTCTTGCCTAGTCGCTTCTGTGCATTGCTTTTAATTATCCTTGGTGGGTTTTTGTTGTTCTATTTTTTTTTTTTTTTAACTATAAAGAAAAAACGCTTTCTCACCATTTGTTAAATTTGAAATTGGAATTATTCCCAATTTTGCTATTGCTATAATTTTTAAAACCTCAATTGTTTATTTTCAACTTTAAGGGGTTTTAGTGGTATTTAATGATATATCTAACTTACACATTTCATCTAATTTTTGTATGTGTGGCGAAAACTAAAAAGAAATTTAGATACTCCTAGGGGGCTTTTGAATATGCCCTAATTTATGAAATGTAGCGTTAATTTTAAATACTTCTCTTTAGTCAAGCTCAAAGTTAAAGCTAGTTCGGAGCCTTGCAGTATGTGAAGAATCTCCACCTCCCCCTGCAGCAGAGATATCACAGGAGACCCAGGTAAAAACAACAAAACAAAACCAAAATTATTTGAAGACTTGGTGGAACTGGAGATATTCTCTGATATGGTTCAATGAAAGTTGAGTGTATATGTATTCTTTTATTTCTAGTAAATGAAACTGATTTGATAATACTTGTTAACAAAATTCAAGATGAATTAGGAAAACTTTTTACTTTGTTCTGAGGCTTACAATAAAGATTCTTCATTTGGAAAAACTTTTGCGATTATATGATTACCTAGGAATGTGACTTTAAGAAAGTTATAAATTATTATTCAAAAGTAGGAATGTGGCTTTTAGAAAGTTATGTTATTATTCAAAAGTATTCAATATTAAAGTACTTTTGGAGGCTATAATTATGGTATAATTGTGAGTTTGGAAATTTGTTGTGTTCTTGTTGACTCTTTGGAAACCACCCAACTTCTGCTTCATAGTTCGGTCAGCCTGGATCCACGCTAAAGCCAGTGTCCCCTTTGCATGCATCCTTAGTAGTTGTTTAACACTCCTCTCTGTCTGTTCTTACAGAACGTAAGACAGCAGGAGCCAAGCACACTGGAATTTGAATCCTATATTCTTTTTGGTGCTTTGATTTTGCTCTCGGTTAATCTTGACTACAGATGGTCTTTGTCTGGTACTGCGAACAGTGTTTCCCTTTCTGGTAATGATCCTCAGTGTGGTAACTGGGGCTGTTAGTAAGTGGCTTCTACTTTATAAGAAAGATTGGGGCACCTTAAAGTTTCTAAAGAAATGAGACAACTAGTGCTTATTTAAGAAACCATGACAAATTTTTTTAAAAAGAAAAAGTCCTGACATGTATTTGTACATCTGTTTTAAATTTGCAACTGTCAGAGGAATGGTAGGATACACCTTTAACTCCAGCAACGTGGAAACTGAGTCAAGTAGATCTCCTTGAGTAGGCTATCTTGGTCTACTTAGCACGTTCCAGACCATCCAGTGCTAAACAGTGAGACCTGTCTCAAAAACACTTTTGTCTCTAAAAAAAAATTTTTTTTTTTGAAGCAAAATTCTGTACATTTGGATTCACACAAACCTTTTCTATTTTTTCATGGCTTAAGTGACACTTTTCAAGAGACTCTATAGATAACAAAGTTAGTTATGATGTGCTTATAATGTGTCCTATTTTTCAAATCACTACATTTTATTTCTAAGATGCAAGAAAGAGGAAATTTTAAAATACATAATAGGTAATAATCTTTAAAATCTTTTTTGATAGTTCAGGTGTTCAAAATAGATTTGTGATCTCCCTTTGGACCTATGTAAAATATACATATGTATGTGTTTAATTAAATGTATTTGGCAGTACTATTTTTCTAACACAGTCAAAAATACTCTCAAAATGTATAATGAGTGTTATTGTCTCTAGAATATTTTAAAGCCTACACCTCTGGGTACTTTGTTTTACAGAATATGGTTGCTTTGTGATTAAGCATTACATAGCTGGTTTTTAGTATGGCTATTGAGGTGTGGCATACTGTGAAAGGGAAAAACAATAGAATTGTTCTTTGAAATACTGATTTTAAAAGTTCTCTTATGGGCTGCAGAGATGGCTCGAAGTTAAGAGGACTAGCTGCTTTGCCTGGGAAAGGATCCAGATTTGATTTCTGGCATCCATGTGATAGCTCACAACCATCCATAACTCCAATTTCAAGGGATCTGATACCTCTTCTGGTCCCCACAACATCAAACATGCATGTGGTGTAGAGATGCTCAAGACACTCATATACAGGGTTTCTCTGTGTAGCTCCGGTCATCTTGGAACTCTTTCTGTAGACTAGGCTAGCCTCATACTCCAAGATCCACTTACTTACCTCTGCCTCCTGAGTGCTTGGATTTAAGGTGTGTGCCACCATGGCCTAGTTTGGGAATTTCTTTTATAAGTCATAATCAAGAATATGGTGGTTCATGGAGTGTGTTTTGAAAGTGCATTTCTTCATTCTCTTGATAAAATGCTGTACTATCTTAGCCTCGCCATTTATGATCCAGTGAGGTTGAGGAAATAACCATTCAAGAGTGTATTGACACAGAGAAGTGTGTATCTTCTGAGGAAAACCGTCACTATTCTAGTAATTCTCTGTTTACTTTACCGTATATGAAAATGTTGGGAGCAATGGGAAATGCCTTATGATATAACACACACAACACACACACAACACACATCCACACATACACCCCCTACATAGTAGGGATTCCTCTGAAAAATACTTACTGGGAGACATGTCAGCTCGCTCTCTCTCTCCCTCCCCCCCCCTCTCTCTCTGTGTATGTGTGTATTAATTACAGATTATGTATTTACATTTTAAGAGGAGTTATACCAGCTAGATAAGATGTTATGCCAGAATTCAGTTACCCCACTTGCTGTGTTGTTTTCAGTTTCTCTTAAACATAATCATTTTAGTTTGGATAATAATCTCTTTTTGCCTCTCTAAATAAAAGATACTTTTTTCTTTAAAGGGGAATCCTCGTTTTCATGCCTGGAATAGACTAAAGTACACCTGAAAGAGAGCTAAAGAATAAGTGCTGTGCTATCTGCTCTAGTCCTTGATGCTAGATATAGTTTGCAACAATTTTTCTGTCCAGTGTATTAACTTTTGATGAATTAATATGGTGTAAAACTCATTATAAAAAAGGTTAAGAAGCAGTGTTAAGAGAGATGTTACTAATGTGAGATAAGAGTTTGTAATAGGGAAATGACCTTAATCACAAATGTTATCATTTTCACAGTAGAGAATAAGGAATTGTGCTTCCTGTGTAATTGTTCCAGTTATTTATAGAAGGGTTTACATTGTAACTGCAGCATTCAGAATGGGTTTTCTTTATTCAAGTACTGGAAACAAGGTCAGCAGATGACAAGACACCACCCACCAGCCTTCTCTACTGGCGTTTTAAGTTACAGTTCATCTTAATTAAATAATTTCATATCTATAAATTAATACCTATGACTCAGAGGAAGGGATTTAAGTCTGCTAGTCACTGAGCGTACGTTTTAGTCAAGACCTAAGAACTCAATGTGGAGTCTGTCCCGCTACATGGATTGCATCATTGGGCTTTCCACCTGAGTTGTAGGAAGCTGCAAAGAAAGAAAACTAAAAATTAATTCTGTTGTCATTTACAAACATCTGAAGACTATGGGATGAATTGGAAACAGAAAAAGCTTAGTAAATAAATCAAAGTCATAAATATGACATCCTGGTTGGTGAGTACTGCCACCGTATTTGGTGAGGAACACAGAGAAGACAGAAAGTAGGTGTCCATTGTCCAAGTGGAGATTGCCCACAGACAGTGTTGAAAGTGTATTCTGAGCATGATTCTGCCACTGAGCAATATCCTCGGCCCCTGAAATTTCAACTCAGATAGAATGGAAGAAAAAAAGGAAAAAAAAGTAGCTAATTATCTTACTGTTTTATATATATAATCGAAATTCTGCTAACAGTTGTTTTATGTGTGGTGGAGAGTTGTTTAAGAGAATGTGTGCTGGCAGTAAGTTTGAGAACCCTATCGTTTGTATCCTCTGGGTTACTGGCCACTACTTCTCCTACTATCCAGAAAAGCTAAGTAATGAACAAAAGTGTAATTTAGTCTAAAAATAGGTCACACTTTTATCTTTAGTTTAAATGGATGAAAGTTTATTGTATATTTCTTGGAATTTTGCCTGAATAAATAGCTTGAATTGATCTTTGCCTTTCGGGATATATAAGTTAATTCTCTAGTAATCCATGCTGGTTCTAAAGTTGCTTTAATATAAATAATACTGTTTTCAACATAAGATTATCCTCCACTTTGGTCTTGGATGGTATGGCTAATTTGCAGTTATTCTATGTCAGGAAAAACAAGCTTGTTTGATACCTTTCTAAAGCAGATGTGTGGTGATTGAAGGAGCCACAGTGCTAGTTAAATCTCAAGTGAAAAAACAGGTGCCGTGATTTTGAAAACTTTTCTGCTTATATTGTGTCTGTATTGCAAGGGGGAAAAGGGAGTGTGCTTGCTTATATGGGATACTTAAGAAACCAAATTTGGGCTAGGGATATAGCTCAGTTGATAAAAGTGCCTGTAACATGCACAAAACCCTGGGTTCCATCCCTAACACCACATGGATCAGGTGTAGTATTGCACACTTGTAATCCCAGCACTTGGGAGATGGAGGCAAGATTAGATGTTCAGAATTATTCTCCACTATATAGCAAGTTCAAAGCTAGCCTAGGATACATTAGACTCTATCTCAAAAAGAAACTGAATTTTGTTAATTGTTTTCTTGATGCTAACACATTTCTGTTGTCATGACTGATAACATGACTGGTATCTCTACCAGACTGACATCTAGACTGTTTTGTAAACAAATGCACTAAAACTATAATAGGAGGGGCTGGAGAGATGGCTCAGTGGTTAAGAGCACTGACTACACTTCCAGAGGTCCTGAGTTCAATTCCCAACAACTACATGGTGGCTCACAACCATCTGTAATGGGATCTGATGCCTTTTTCTGGTGTGTCTGAAGACAGCTACAGTGTGCTTATATACATAAAATAAATAAATCTTTAAGTGTGTGTGTGTGTGTGTGTGTGTGTATGAAATTTACATTCTCCAAAACAGTTTTGAAGATTTGCTTTAAGTGATAAATTCAAATGAACATATTAGGTGTGGTTTTGGTTTTGAGGCAGCATCTCCTTAAATTCCTGGCTGGACTGGAACTTACTGTGTAGACCAGACTGGTCTCATGTTCAGAGTTTCACCTGCCTCTGCTTCCTTATTTCTGGGTTTAGAGGTGTGTACCATCATGCCTAGCTGAACATACTGTTTTATGGGGTTTTTTTTTTCCTCAAGACATTTTAAGTTTCTTTTTTTGTTTGTTCATTTTGAGATGGGGTTTAACTATGTAGAACAGGCTGGCCTTGAACTCACAGCACCTATAGATTCGCCTGTCTCTGTGCCTGTGAGTGCTGGTATTTAAAGGCCTGTGCTATATCACACCCGGCTTAAATGGCTTTCTAATTATGAATCTTTAACTGGATTAAATGAAAATCTCTTCTCCTTTTAGTCCTTCATACAGTTTTGAAATATTTAGGAAGTGCCAATACTTAATATTGAATCAGTTTATATTATCATTGAGTAACTAATTTTTCCTTCCAACAGGAGAAAATTCAGATACAGTTAACACAATCATTTGAAAAAGAGGAAAAGCCCTCAAAAGATGAAACAGATAAAGAAAAAGCCAGTGATAAGTTACCCAGAAAAATGTTATCAAGAGGTTAGTAATTTATTTTTATTTTTTTAGATAAAAATTTATTTTCATTATCAATAATTCTTTACCCTCTGAACAGCACATGTCACATCTGTATGAAATGATACAGTAGACTGGAGGGATAATGTAATGTTTACTCATCTGCTATATCATGGTTATATGTATAGAGTGTTGAGACTTTCTGACCAAAAATTGTAACATAAATCTGAGTTGCTAAGGAAAATGATCACAAAAATCTCTCGCTGATCTCATTCATATTCAAATGCCCAAAGTCACAGTTTGTTTAATATTGGCTCCAGTAAGTATATCACTACTCACTAATTCCTTATCAATACAGAAAACTGGTACCATATTAAGAATATGGCTGGAAGCCCTAGAGTGTTGTCTTCATAAAAAGGTTTAAGGATCTTCATTATGAACATTTGAGTTCAGTGAAAGCATTGTATGTATGGACTGTTGTATTGATCAGGGCTGTAAGGGTAAAGGGGGTAGACACTGGTGTTTGAGAAAGCTTTGACAGCAAACCTTTGTAACAAAAGTTCAAGAATCTTAAATAATCTTAGAAATAAAATTCTCATCTTCCAAATCACTGTTTTATTTAGATACATTCATGTGAATTAGGCTTTTTAAATCTGCTACAGTTAGAAATAATTATTAAAATCCATTTTTTAATATAAGGTAACATGTTTGAGCATGAGAATGTTATGAGTACATGAGGATCATTAAAGAAATCAGTATAGATTTAGTCTGACATAAAGACAAAGTGAAGAATGTGTGTACATGCAGTTGTAATAGCCCATGTCATGTAAAATGTATACAAGTTGACAAATAGTAGCCATCTATCTGCCTTTATCATAAATTCCATTTTCCTGCTTTATCATTTTTTTTCTTCATGGGACATCTCATTTAACTTAAAATAGACATAGTTTACAAAAGGGAAAGGGATTTATGTTCAAACAGCTTTATACTGGATTTTTGTGTTGTTGTTTTTTAGATTCCAGTCAAGAATACACTGATTCAACTGGCATAGATCTACATGAATTTTTAGTAAATACATTAAAAAACAATCCCAGGTAAAAATTAAATTTATAAGGTTTACATTGTCTCTAGAGTACCATAATCTTGCTATGTGTGTCTTTTACTACTGAGTTTGAATATTAGGACAATCTTGCAGTTAGAAGAAATACCCCAGTAGCTTTCGGTTGTGTAGGACCAAGGTATTCATCTACTAAATACCGAGGTATTTATCTTTGCATTGTACATGTTTTCATGGTGTGGAAATCACTCCTATTCTTTAGGCATTTTCAGGAGTAGAAATTCACCGGTATATAGAGACTTAGATTTGGGATTAAGAGGTAGATTTCATCGTGAATATCTTTCCATAACACCCTCCATCTGAGTAAGAACCATATCTACTCTCTCAGTATGAGTAAATCTTTTTCTAACTTGTTTAGTGTAGAAACCTCCAATCAAAAGCTTTTCAGAGCTCATTTGAGTCAGTACTTGGAATGGTGAAATCCATTTTGCCCAGAATAGGAGGTGATTAGTTTTAAACTTCCTGGCATGGTCTTTTGAGGGCCTCTAAAAGGTTATTCACAATACACCAGCACTTTGATGGGGTAAAATGTCCCATGGATGAGAACCCCTCGTCCAGGTACTAGCTTCCCAACGTGGGAGTTAGGAGACAGTGGAGGGAAGGTGAGACTGGGTCTAGGTAGGAGCTCCTGGGAGATAATGTGAGTCGCATCTTTTTTTCCTCAGGGAATTTTGTTGAGATTTGCTCCAGCATGATTGTCAGCTATTGCTCTTATTCAAGATTTGCTGTGTCTACTACTCACTTGATATTCAGTTTTGGACTTAGCTCTGAAGGAGATCCACCAAAATTAAAAATGGCCTCTTTTGCTACTTATTTGAAAGAAAACAAGGAGGGGTACATAGAAAGGCTTGGATGGAGGAAAGGAAGGGGGAAGTAATGTAATTGTGTTACAATCTCAAAAAATAAAGCAATGCTCTTTAAAGAGTGGTCTCACTGCAGTGTTGGGACCTGAAGACTATAGGTGTGAAGTGAACAGGAAGACAAGCTGCTCTGCATGTCTACCTGTTCTAAATTTATTTCTTAGTAGTCTCAGTAGAAAGATAGACTCGTTAGCTAATTGAACAAAAACTTACTGAAATTATATGTAAATATGAGGAAGACATGGTATTCACTATCTCTGCTAGAGACACATACTAAATAATTAAAGTATAACAAGTATTGTACAGAAGGTTGTGCAGCTGCTGTAAAAACCAGAGGAAGGGGCTAGAGGATGCTCAGCTGTTAAGAGCACTTGCTCCTAGTCCAGAGGAGTCAAGTTCAGTGTCCAACACCTACATGAGGCAGCTCTCAAATGCCTGTAACTCCAGGTCCTGGGGATCCCGCACCTTCTTGTGATTTACATGGGTATCCACACACACATGCCGATATATATTCACACAATCCTATACACATGTAAAATAAAAACCTGTGTGTGTGTGTGTGTGTGTGTGTGTGTGTGTGTGTGTGT